>CM060879.1:3560895-3654491 GCA_030737845.1 Acorus calamus | reverse complement strand
AGTCAACCTAAGAGGGGGCATCGTCAGGTTGTAGCCTTGCGGGTCAGCAACGGGTGGCATCGATGTCATGTGAGAAAAGGGGGGGGGAGAGAGGAGAATGAGAGTCGAGGGAGGGGAGGAATCGGCATCAGGGGAGGGATGGCATGGGGTTAGCATCACGTTGGCATCAATGACCGAGGGGAGAACAAGAGGGGGAGGAGAAATTGGATTTAGGGCTTTTAGGTTTGTGGCAGCTCTGGGAATGAGAAATAAGGGGAGAAAAGTCGAAACCAGACCCTAGAGGCCAATAAGGGGATTCATTTGGGTTTTGGGAATTCATTTGAGCTTCTGGGAATTTTAGATGGCCAAATGAGTACTTGGGTCACAGATGGGCTAGAGTAATGACTTGTTCTCTAGCCCAACAAGATTGGGTAACTTGGGTTAGACCAAAGAACTAGTCATTACCCATCAATTTATATATATATATAAGGGCAGGTCGGGGTAGACCCGGACATGCCCCATTACAAGGATCGTGTCCTTTTGATCGGGTCATTCGGGTCGGGTATTTGACGTCTTTCATCAGGTCAGATTGAGGTTGACCAGCGACCCGTTGATACTAGTTTGAATGGATCGAATAATTTATAGGGGCAAAAAAACATTTTTTAATGTGGGGTTAAAAGTTACTCACCATATAGTTAGATTGACTAACGGAAGGGGCTATTTGGATTTATATGTTGGGGTTAAAAGTCCCACCCGAGTTTGCATCAGAAAACAGCGTCGAAACACAAACGTCGAGCAAATGAGAAAAATAGCTTCTGCGTTTACTGCGTAACCCCTGTGTTTTTATGTGCATTTTTCCTGATTTCTCTGACTCGTCAAAACAACACTTCTGAAAAGCACCCTCGCCTATCAAGCACAGACTTCCTCGGCCTCCTATCCAAAACGAACACTTTGTTTATAAGGGTTTATATGGACTTTCTGAAAAGCTAGGGGGTTATATAGATATCAGACAAATTACAAGGGATTATATAAATTTTTCCTTCAGAAAAATAATAAAAATGATGCAGACTGACTGAGTCTAACATTTTCGATAAGGGAAAAATCCATATAACCCCCCACAAACTTACATAAATCCATATAACCCCCTGACTTTTACAAAAGTCCATAAACCCCCTATAAACAATGAAAATCCAAAATAGCCCCCTGAGTTAATTAACCATGGAAATAATTAGAATATTCCTATAATATTATGTTATCTCAATTAAAATGAAATGATTCAAATAAGTCCCTGTAAACTTGAAAAAATCCAGATAACCCCTGTGAATTACATTTTTACCCCTTTTGTGTTATAATGATTCTTCTTCTTCTTCCTTCAAATCCTCTCCTCCCTCAATGATAACCAACTCATATTTTCCATGACCCAATCATGGATAAGTCTTTATAAATACTCACCCAACACACTCCATTTAGTTATTCAATTCATTTTTTTTCCTGTAACCCATCTTCCCTAATCACTCCCAAATCTAACCTCGCCAAATTCCTCCCTCACTTGTCCCTATTTTGCTGAGAAATCACCTCGAAGAACACAAGAAACCCCAAAAAAGAGAGGGTACAAGGGAGGAGGAGCACTCCCAGGACTAGTGCCGCGCCATAAGGTGGATGGCGCTGAGCCAGACAACGAGGGCAGGTGATGGTTGGGATGGCGGGAAGTGACGCCGTGAATGCCTTCGTCATTGATTCTGTCATCACAGAACATTCTAAGAGGACAGAGAGATCATAGTGAGTGAAAGAGAAGTGTTTTGACAAGGAGGAAGAAAAGGAGGGGGGGGGGGTGATGAGATTAGGAGGGATGAAGGGGGGATAACATGAAGGGGATGCTGTCGACAATGGCATGGATGAATGTCGACGGAGGAGAAGAGGATGGATTGGGTTGGAGGGAATGTTATGGGTTATGTTGTTCTGGTTAGTGATGAACTAGTATTCTCTCTTGCACGATGCGCTTGTATAAAAAAAATCTATCCACAACCAATACCATTAATTTTTTTCAATCCATTTATATGCGATATGATATATCATGTTATATACATAAATGTTATAATTAAAATTTTAATACTGATAAAATAAATCATTTATAGATTTTATTATAAAATTACACATAAAAAAGATATGTTACAACTGAAAATAAATTTTTAGTATATATATCCCTCAACCAGCCCTATATTATAAAACTATGGGTATATATATAAAAAATAAGATTTGGTGGATATGAATGATATTATTAAATTTATATATAGATTAAAAAAAATCAAGAACTGAACGATTCTTGAAATTCCTTAAAAATTAATTCAAGTATATCTCGGATTTGAGTGATTAATATCTCATTGGGAAGAGCTTTTTGATATGTACTTATGATTGTGAAATATGCCTTTCTCAAAAATAATTAATTCATAATGAAAAATGAGATCAAACATTGAAATTCATATTCACCTCGAAATTAACTATTTATTATATATATTCCATGACTATCTCAATCTAAATATATTAAAAAATCAATAACAAAAAATATAAATATGATGATGAGCATGATCACCACTGGTTATTCAATATATCTTAAAAGGTCATTAAAATATTGAGATTACTTTGGTGGATATGAATACAATATTATCCAATTTATGTATAGATAGATTTGTTTTATTCTTATTCCAATATAAAACTAATAAAAATATATTTTCATCCTTAATTTTAATTTAAAATAAAAGATAATTAATAACTAAAGGTAAATTTCAAAAATGAAAATGTTACAAAGAAACAGAATAGAAAACTTAAACACTTTCACTTAGTATAATAGATTGGGGCATTATTGTAACTTTACACATATGGTTAAATTCAAGGTTATTATAGATAGTTTAATTTATCGAACAGAAGGGCTATTGGTATTTTATTTATGCTTACAATGTTTTGGGTGGGTTTTCTTATATGGATTTCAAGATTTTTTTTCTTTCAGCCTTGTTTGGCAACACCTAAAAAAGCAGCTTTTAAGTTTTTTTATAAGTTAAAGTTAAAAATTGTTATCAAACAATTCAATTTAAATACGTCACCATTACTATATATTATTTCTGAATTGTGTTTTGAAATCTGTGTTTTATAAAGCATTCATCATCTTTACACCCTTAAAAGAAGTGTATAAAGCATAAAAAATTAAAATTTGTTTTTTAAGCTGTGTTACCAACCAAGTTTGAAGTCGATAAAAAAAAGAAAAAAATCAATCTAGATCCCCGAAAACTTATAAAAATAAGAAAAAGTCCTTGTAAAATTGATAAATCATCTTAGGGTCGTATCTTATTAAATAATATCTATTTTGGTTCTGAAGAGGATAATTTCCCCTCACAGTTAAATTTATGATTTTGGGATCTGGAACTTAAAAAGGATTCGGGTAATGGATCTTTGGTGGTAGATTTATGGGATTTTTTGGTGGGGAAGGGAGAGACTGTGCCTGGCTAATGATATGATCCTCTGATCAGTATCATATTCGTCGATCCGTAAGAGTGTTGGCTCGCGACCTCTTTATAGGCTACCTACGTACCCATGGGGGATCAAGTCTCACGTAGTTCAGTTGGTTACTTTGTAACCTTTTTGCCACTAAGAGATAGTGGCTATTTTTAAGGGAAACGTTCCCTGCATTTATTCTCCACGTCGCCTTTAATTACCCACGTTTTGATGATAATGGGCATTAAGTACCAACGTGGCGGTTATAAATGTTTGAGGGTCTTCTGACCGTTTCCACGTCTGTTCGGTGTGTCCTGATATAGTTGTTCGTGCACTTACGCCTCCGCATGCTTTCCTGAGAAGTAAGGTCGTCCGACCAGACCTGTCATCTGGTCCGACCAGACCTGTCGTTTGGTCATGCCTTAGACTACTCGTGCCTGAGTAATAAGGTCGCCCGACCAGACCTGTCGTCTGGTCGTGCCTTAGATTACTCGCACCTGAGTAATAAGGTCGCCCGACCAGACCTGTCGACTGGTCGTGCCTTAGATTACTCGCACCTGAGTACTCGGCTTGGCTCATTTACAAACCGAGCTTTAAAAATTGTTCAAGCTCAGCTCGTGTGTCTAATCGAATGAGCCTGAACGAGTTTTAACCGAGCCGAGCCCGAGCTGCTCGGCTCATTTACCAACCCTACATGTTAGATATTTCTATAAGCCTCTAGATGGAATGTTCAAGTTCGACAATTGCAGAACATGATGGACTTTCATTTGAACCTATGGCATATCTTTATAAACCAAATAAAATGATATATAATGGTGCTTTAAGAGTGTATATATATACCATTTCTAGACCAATATAAATGATCTTAAAGAAATGAATAGTTTGTTATACTAATACAGAAGTTTAGTGAATTTGGCAATTTAATCATTGTACTTGGAAATCTTTTAGATAAAACCTCAATAGGATATATATATATATATATATATATATATAAAGAAAATAGAGGTACTTGTAGCATTAAAGAACTTGCAGATCTGATAAAATCGTTACCCGCACAGACTTGTGGTGTCTGCATTTCTCTCACTTAAATTTTTTTTTTTTGCTTAAATGTTAAATTGAGGGATCCTTCTCTCCCTCCATTTTTATCTTTGGGAAGTATTTGTGTGGTCTATTTTTTGTCGCTACGTCATCATCAACAAAAAAAACTTATTCAGCACTCCAGATGACGTCGCATTTCGTGGGTTGGGTCAGATGGGTCTCATGCCAGCTGGCCCACACATTGCCATTACACGACACGTGTCCTAGTGCAGATTTTTACCTCCATAGATGCCCCCTCTCCTGTACTTTTGACGTGTTGAGAGAACAGGAGATATGAAAAAAAATCTGGTCGCCTCTCATCTTTCTCCGGAAGTCAAAGATCTGGTCGTTTGACCCCTCGAGATTTTTTGATCTGCTACGGATTTGATGGCTGATTTACTGAGTCAGCTCTTAATGCCGTGTGGCCTCACACGACATTCTTTTGAAAATCCAAACGTCGACGTCCTTTAGGGTTTCATGAAACCCTTTTTCGAGGCAATGATTGCCCCTCAATATCTGCAGTGAATTATGCTGCCACTTTTTTGAAGCGTCGCCGATGCCGTATCTAAAGGTTGAGTGAGGAGCGCCCTTCGTCCCATCTCGTCCTCTGCCTTTGAGACCTTTGTGACCCCAGACAATGGCGGCCGCTGTCTCAGACCTTCAAAAGGAGTTAGGAATTTCCTCAGACTTCTCGGCTGACGATTTATCCAAGGATGAGATTACCACCCCTTTTCTTGACTCTGTCCTCCTCCATCCGAGTTATTTCACATATGGGGTCTTTCTCTGCCCTTCCCACGTCTAGTAGCCAACTTTCTTTACTTTTTTCGTCTTCACCCCATCTTGGTGTTTCCCAACGTGTACCGCATCCTAATGTGCGCAGTTGAGCTGGGAAGGAGGATGGGGGTTGAGTTGGGCCTGTCGGAGATCTGGTGGATCTACCAGGTCAAGGGCTCAACCTCAGGATGGTCCCCATTCTTCTATATCTTCCACCGTGCTCGGGCACCAGAACTGGTACTTGGCATGTCCCATGGTGATATCTATGATTGAGAGAACCATCGGGTGCTGGTTCGGGGCCCATGGATGCCGGTTGGTTGGGATATCTCCTAGTGCCACTTGTGTCGCCCCCGGAGGCCGATGGTAGATGCCCCCAGGCCGAAGGTTGAGGAGGTGAATATGGACGCCATCTCCCGAGTGATTGAGTTTCTGGACCGATCGTGGTGGGCGCTGCTTGGTTTGGAGGAACCGAGACGTGCTCCTCCGGTACTTGGATCTCCTGGCGATGTGGTTGAGTCGCCCAACGGTTAGGGTTCGGTTCATCCTCCTCCCGGACCGCACGTTGGGACGAGGCGGCGCTCTCAAAGGCTCCTTCAGTTGGGTTTTGGATCACGTTCCACTGCCCAACCAGTGGATCTGACGTCGACGCCGCCTTCTCCTGACTCGCGCATTTCGTCGCTCGCCGTCCGGTCATCCCCCCCTTCCGCTTCTACTTCTTCCTCTTCTTCTTTGACGCCTGCTGATGGTAAGGGTATTGCCCTTAGCCCCTAGGTTGACCCACCTCCAACAATGTCGCCTGCAGACTTAGGTGCTGGGGCAGATGCTGCTCCTATGCCTGAAGATCGCCTGCACGGGGTCCTCCTCCCTCCTGGCGTCTCATCCAAGAACTTGCAAGCCTCAGCCCGCTCTGCTGCCCTCTCCATAGATCAACAACTGTGTTCTCTTCGTGGAGCTTGTGAAAGTGATGAAGCGGAACATCTTCTAGACTTCATCAGCGGCCATCGCCTGGGTTACTCTGACATCTCGCGTGGTTTTTGAGAGATGAGCAATGAGGAGCTGCCCACACTTCTTCAAGCTGTTCAGAAAAGGAGATTCCGGGGAAAGGGCCGAGCAGAAAATAGAACAGAGAACTGAGCATATTTTGTATATTTTTTTTGTGTAACCTTTACCCATTGAATGAATAAAAATTACCTTTTCTGCTCATTCTTGTTCATATTTCTACTTATCTGTCCACCTTCCCGTTGTGCGGAATTTTGCCCGTCGTGGTACTTCTAAGAAACCAAGTAGAGATGCCTGGTCATTACTGAGAGAGACCGCGAGCAGGATTCATTTACGAATAAATCCTCACAAATAGACTTAGGAACAGATTTCAAGAGTATGTTCCATGAGTAACCTTTACGAACACGTTTCACAAGCAGTCTTTACGTGCGGTTTACACGAACAGGCTCTACGAACAAATTTCTCAAACTCCTTTTGTCTGCTCACGATTGCCTTATCTCCATGACACGTAAGAAAGTCGTAATTAAATGCTTGCCGCGTGTCCAGAATCGTCGCCTCGCCTCTTGCGCCAGCTGTACTTCGAATTCCGCAGAAGATTTTGGCGGCAAATCTTTCCAAGATCTCGGTTTTCCACTCCTTCATTATGGTTACGGGGGTTTCTCAAGGAGGGATTTCCCTTCATATATTCCCTCTTAATTCGAAGAGCTGAAGACAGAGAATCTGAAAAAGGAATAGCTTCACTTCTTCTTCCCCGATTTTGAGCCTTCTTTATTCTCACTCTTTCTCATGTCGATGGATATAGCTCAGAGACTGCGGTCCACCTTGTCCATCCCGGACTCCATCGAAATCATTGTGACTCCCTACAAAAGCTTGTTTGAGATGAAAGACAGAGCCCCTAGCAAGCTGTACATGTACCCTTCACAGATGCTGAGAAGCGCTCTTTCATTTCCTCTTCCAGAGCTGGTCAAAGATTTTTTGCGGCGACTCAGGCTTCAACATCTCCAATGTTATCCCAACATGCTAAGGGTCGATATGTTTTGTCACGATCAATCGTGAGATGCAGCTCGACCTTGGTGTTGATGATATCTACCATTTGTACGATCTTCGAAAGACGGAGCATTCATACTATTTGCGGGCGAGACCTGATGCCGTCCCCTTGGTGAAAAAACTTACCTCCTCTGATAGCGGATGGCGAAATGAGAATCTGGTTCAGCTGTCCGGCCCTTGGGTACTTCTGGCTCCTGTGGTGGACGGGAGTGCAATAGTTCCAAGCCTATTTCGCCCCGACAGACTTAGTAAGCTCAGAACATAAAACTTCTTGATTTCTCCATCTTATATCAAGCTGAATACTCCTCTGTCTTCATTGCAGGTGAAGCGGAGAAGAAGACTCATGATTTGTATGTGATCAAGCTCGATCACATATCTCGTGCTAAGGATTTGCCGGACAAGGATTTCTGAAAAATCCTCAATTTTCCATCTTCCAGAGCTTCGGGCTCCTCTTCGAGAATTATAGACTTGTCCTTGGGAGTCGACATTCTTGCCGCCTCGTCCTCTGCGACAATCGAAGAGGCGGCCAGCGCTCTACTGCCTCCAAGGACAAGTCAATCTCTAGGAAGCGGCCGAGACTACCACTTATTTCAAAAACGAGGACCAAAGTCCTGCGTCTTGATTTGCCGTCTGGGGAGACGGACGTGATAGACAGGGTTGATGGTCCACTCGCTGCAACGCCAGCCTCCTTTGCTCCAAGGTCCGAACTGCCTTCAACCGTTGATGACGTGGTTGCCGCCAACCTTCCCGCAAGCGCTCGGGGAGGGGGGCATCCATCCAGCTCTCTGGTTTGACGCGTGCTGGAAGCAGTGGAAGCTCATTCCTCACCAGAGGTGGTTGCAGTCGACGCTTCTGCCTTTTGTCCCACTGCTGCGACATTGTCATGGGTGCCCCTAGTTGAGAAGACTGCCGAGAGGACTCCTTCCGTCGACCTGTTGCCCCCAGTCAAAATGATTGCCGAGAGGATGCCTTTCATCGATCTGACCGATGCAGGGATACCCCCAGTCGTTTCAACTGTGGAGGAGGCATCCCCGGTTGATTTTGGTACAGGGGGATACCCCCAGTCATCCTTGCTGCAGTGACAGGATCCCCAGTTGCTTCTAACGTGGCTGAGATGCCACCGCTCACCGCAGGAGTGGTAGAAATACCCCCAGTCATTTCGACCATGGCGGGGGATGTCCCCAGTCGTTTCGATCATGCCGGGGTTGCCCCCAGTCGTTGTGGTGGGTGCGGAATTCTCTCGAGCGGATGTCCCGCAAACATCCGAGGCTCCATCAGCTTCGGCTTCAGTTCCTACGTCGTCCGCTAGCATGTTGTCCAGAGGTCCTCTCGATGATCGCGCCAGTAGGGAATATGCTAGTGCCTGACTCAGGGGCTGTATTTTTGAGGACGATTTGGTTTGTGCTCGTCGGGTCACAACAGACTCGCTTTTAGCTCAACTCGGTTTGAGCCTCTACAATGTGAGTGACTCAAATCTATCTTTAGAGATCTCGCTCCTTTCATGTATTGATCAGTTGTTCTTCAGAATTCTATCATCTGGCAGATGCTGGGCGAGCATAGCTCAGAGACCGTAAAGCTCAAAGCCTTGCTGAAGTCGACCCAAGGCCTGGCTCTTCGAAGGGAAGCACAGCTGAGGTCGGTTGATGAGCAGTTGACAATCGCGAATCAAGCTCGTCGTTCCTTGGAGCTTGTTGAATCTGCAGCTCGTCGAGAGGCCTCCATTGCTCTGGTTTAGGCTAAAGCTGCTGAGGAACGAGCCAGAGAGCTTCTCGAGCAGAGATTCTCCCACTCCTTTGAGCAGACCTCCTTTTCTTTACGGGCGCAGACTGCTGAAGAGCGAGTCAAAACCCTGACCAAAGAGCTGCAGGAACTGTAGGTCAAATTCTACGAGCTTCGAGCTGATCGCACCTCCTCTTTTGATGAGGGTTTGGAGAAGGGTCGAAGCCAGGCTTTGGCAATGCTGAAGGACCAGATGAAGGAGATCACCAATTCCTTGACGTCTGGTGCCGAGAAGAGCTATGATCATGGATATCTTCATGGGAATGAAGATAGGTCCAACGATGTATCTCCTCGCGTTATTGTTGAGTTTTCTTCTGCTACTCCCGTTGGCTCTGAGGCCCAATTTCAGGCCTGAGCCTCACTTTGTAAAAAATAATATTTTCATAAATGACTTGTCCTTGTATTGCTTGATTGTTTTCTTATTGGTATGAATGTTTGGAGTGCTTATTATCGAGATGATAGGATCGTATTCTGCCAGAGTCCGAAATCCACAGGGTAGATTAGCTCTTTTGTATCTCGTCATCGTGACCTCCGCTAGGCCAGAGCCTTTCGAGACCAAGAAAATTGAATTCTGGAATGCTTGGGTTGAGAGGGACAACACCCTTTCAGAATATAAGCCCTAGGGCTAATTCTATTCGCCCTTTCTGCGCAACCTTCGTATGCTGGTCGTATGGCCTTAGCCCGTTTAGACCTTGTGAGCTTGAGCCCTTAATCGCTTGTGTCGAGAGGGTCAATACCCTTTCAGAATTTAAGCCCTGGGACTAATTCTGTTCGCCCTTTCCGTGTGTCCTCCACATGATGGTCGTATGGCCTGAGCCCATTTAGACCGTGTGATCCAGAGTCATTGATCACCGGTGGATCTTATCCATTTCACCCTTATCGTACAAGGATGTCTTGTGCGCTCCTTATCATGTAATAAAGGTGGAGTACTCAGGACAAGATGGTCTAGATTCTTTCAGAATTTACGCCCTAAGGCTAATTCTGTTCGTCCCTACCGCGTGACCTCCGTAATTTGGTCATATGGCCTGAGCCTATTTAGACCGTGTGAGCATAGGGGAAGCTTATACTTCGAACGACATCACCTTCGTGAGTGTATCCTATGTGTCTCACTGTTATTAGCCTTTTACTCGAGTGGTGATTGATGGATGGGGCGTCCCCCGCGTGACCTCTTACAAAGAATGTTCATCCATCGACCTGAACTGGTCCATCACGTGACCTCCATAGAGTGCTATACTTCGTGACCTCTTAGGAGTGCAATATCCGTGTTGAGAGTGCTTAGCTCACGACCTCTCTTAAGAATGTCATGTTTGAAAACCAGTTCCACAGTGCGACCTCGAACGGGAGTGTATTCTCATGGAATATAATGAATTGAAAAGAAGTGAAATAACTTTTATTTCAAAAGTAGTACTTTTTCAAATGCATTACATTGCGAGGTCATATGAGTGCCTCTCCATTCATTCGTTCTAGATTGTAAGCCCCTTTGGAGCCCCGTCCGACGACCTTATATGGTCCTTCCAAACTGGGTCCGAGCTTGCCATCTGAATGTTTTTGGGATTCGGGAAATTCCTCTTGAAGGACCAAATCTCTTATCTGAAAGCTCCATCGTGAAACCCTCTTGTTGTAGCTTCGAGCGATCTGGTTCCGGTAATTGGCCATCCTGATTGAGGCTGCTTTTCTCTATTCATCCCGCAGGTCGAGTTCAGACGCCAAGACTTTTTCATTGATCCGAGGTTCGAAGTTTTCAGTTCGAAAGGTCCTGATCCCGAGTTCAATAGGGACCACTGCTTCGACGCCGAAGGCCAGAGAGAACGGAGTCTCTCCTGTGGCCTGTCTTGTCGTGGTACGATATGCCGATATACTTATGGGAGTACGTCCACCTAGTTTCCTTTGGCTGCATCAAGTCACTTCTTGATCCCATCCAAAATGGTTCTGTTAGTAATCTCAGCTTGGCCGTTCCCCTGAGGGTAGCGAGGAGAAGAAAACAAATGTTTTATTCCCAACTCCTCGCAAAACTCTCTGATGGTGGCGTTGTCGAATTGTCTCCCATTGTCAGAGATTATAGTGTTCGGCACCCCAAACCGGCATACAATCTCTTTCCAAAGGAAGCTATGCATTTTGATGTCGTGGAATCTAGCTAGGGCCACCGCTTCCACCCATTTGGTGAAGTAGTCGGTGTCGACCAAGAGAAACCTCTTCTGTGATGGCGCTAAAGGCATAGGTCTGATGATATCGAACCCCCATTGCGTGAATGGCCATGGACTTGATAGTGTATTCAAGTCCCCTACTGGTCGGTGGATCAACCGGCCGAACCGCTGGCATATGTCGCACTTACTGACCAGATCAAGCGCTTCTTTTGCCAGTGTGGGCCAGAAGTATCAAACCGTGAGTACATGTTTTGCCAAGGACCTTGAGGCCGTATGGAAACCACATATACCAGAATGCATTTCTTCTAATGCTTCTTGGGCCTCTTCTATGGTGACACAATTGAGAAGTGGACCTTTGAAGCTTTGTTTGTATAGTGCGCTCTGTTCGGACATCAAGAACTAAGGTGATCGGGTCTTGATTTTTCTGGCCTCTTCTTTGTCCGCTGGGAGGTGTCCGTTTTTTAAATAAGATAGTATGGGATCCATCCAGGTCACCTCCTGGGGTTTTTTGACTCGACTGCCATGACATGCTCGAGGTGAGCGATACTCGGTTCCCCCAAGAATTCGACCTGGATTTCTCAAGATGGTACTCCTTCCAAAGCACTCGTCAAGTTCGTCAAGGCGTTTGCTTGAGTATTCTACTCGCGGTCGATCGCGTTGATCTTCTAGTGTTCAATCTGCGCAAGCAGAGTGCGCGCGCAACTTTGATAAGCCGCCATGTGATCGTCTTTCGTCTGATATTCCGAACCTGTGATGAGCGGCTTACCAAAGTTGGGAGTCGCTGTAGATTGACAATTTGTGGATGCCGAGGTCTACAGCGAATTCCGAACCTGTGATGAGCGCTTCGTACTCGGCTTCATTGTTTGAAGCCTTGAACCCCAGCTTGATTGCATGCTTGAACAAGAATCCGTCTTCACTTCGTAAAATTAGCCCAGCTCCCAACCCCTTTCGGTTGGATGCCCCATCGACATGGAGTGTCCAAGAGATAGAGATGGCGCAGTTTTGCTGTTCTTTTGGCGTGTGGCCGGCGATAATATCCGCGACCACCTGTCCTTTGATTGCATTTCTGGGCTGATAGTGGATGTCAAGAGCTGACAGGTCCACTGCCCATTTTCGCATAAGAGGCAAGCTAGTGACGACATGTATTGAATGGGCTTGAATGTAATGATGCAGTTTCTGGGCAGAAATGAGTAAAGCAAATGCATGTTTTTTTATACGAGAGTACCTGGTTTCTGCCCCACTGAGTGCCCTACTTGCATAGTAGATGGCTCTTTGTCCGCGGTCGACATTCTTCAATAGAGCTGAGTTTATAGCATGTTCAGACGCTGCAATATATAGGAGTAGAGCATCTCCTATGGAAGGACTCACCAAGAGTGGCAGCGTGCTGAGTTACTTCTTGTTATTTTTGAAAGCCTTCTAGCACTCCGATGTCCATTCGAATCTGTGAGTCTTCCGCAGCAATTGAAAGAATGGTTGACATCGGTCCGTGGCCATGGAGATGAACCGGTTGAGTGCAGCCAATCTCCTGGCCAGCTTCTGTATTTCCTTCTTGTTACGACGAGGCTTCGTCTCCATGATCGCCTTAATCTGGTCAGGGTTAGCCTCGATCCTCCGCTGTGTTGTCAAATATCCCAAAAACTTGCCCAAAGTAACTCTGAAGGAGCACTTGATGGCGTTCAGTTTAAGGCGGTATTTTCACAACACAGCGAAGACTTCTTCCAGGTGGGATAGATGGTCAATTCAGTTCACACTTTTGACCATCACATTGTCAATATAAACCTCAACGGTTTTGCCGATCTGGTGTTGGAAGACCTTAGTCGTCAGCCTCTGATATGTGGCTCCAGCGTTTTTAACCCAAATGGCATTATGTTATAGCAGTAAATACTAGTGGCTATTATGAACGCTGTCTTCTCCTGGTCGGGCTTGTACATAAGCATACACGAAACTCATTAGTTCGTTACCCGATAAGGAGTCCACTAGTTGATCGATCTTCAAAAGTGGAAAGCTGTCCTTCGGGCATGCGCTATTTAGGTCAGTGAAGTCCACGCATACTCGCCATTTCTTATTTTTCTTCGGGACCACCATCGTGTTAGCTAGCCATTCGGGGTGTCACACCTCGCAGATGAATCCAGCAGCTAAGAGCATGTTCACCTCGTCTCGCACTGCATCGGCATGGATAGTGGCCATCCGTCGTCGCTTTTGTCAGACTGGACGGATGGTCGGAGAAATAAACAGTCGATGATTTGCCACCTCGGGGTTAATCCCCGGCATGTCTTGTGGTCTCCAGGCGAACACGTCCTTGTTTTCCACAAGGAGGTCGAGTATCGCCTTTCTTTCTTCTACAGAGAGCAAACTCCCGATGAGAAAGTATTTATCAGGGTCGAGGGGATCTATCGGGACCTGTTCGAGGTCTTCCAGGACCCTATTTTCAGGACCGGGCCATCGTTCATCGGCCTTGACCCGGTCCTGAAGTAATTGCTACCTTTTTGGATGGATTTCTCCTTCTTCAGGTTGCTTCTCCACCTCTGACAAGGCTGACTTTCCTGCCATAGCTGCCATATAACAGCGCTTCGCGGTTACCTGGTCCCCACGTATCTTCGTTGTCCCCTGAACCGTGGAAAAATGGAGACGCTGATGGTAGGTAGATGGGATCGCCTTCATTGCTGCGAGCCAGGATAGCCAGATGATAGCGTTGTACGGGGACGTAAGGTCCATGACTGTGAAGTCCGTCATAGCGGTCTGGTTCCTTGCTCAGACAGGTAGCGTGATGCGGCCCACTAGGATGATCCGCGCTCCATTGAAGGTGACCAAAGGGTCCTTCATTGGATGGAGGTCTGCAACTTTTAATCCCATCCGAAGGAACGGCTTCATGAAAAGGATATCTGCTGAGCTCCCCGTGTTCACTAGAATCCTTTTTACATCAAAGTTTGAGATGCATAAAGTGATTACCAGAGCATCCGAATGTGGGGCTTGGACTCCTTCCAAGTCAGCATCGGAGAAAGTAATGACACTATTGTCATCTCCTCGTGGCGTTTTTACGATCAGTTTCTGCTCCTGGTCGATCTGCATCATTTCGAATGAGGCCTGCATCTTCGTCGAATCTCGTCGGGTGCTTTTCGGTGAGGTGAAATGGGAAACGCCCCCGAAGATGACGTCTATGACTCCAGCAGCTGTGCTGGGGCCGATATTCATTACGTGATGAACGTTGGGGTTGGGGGCGATTTCCACCGGAGCGTACTCCTTCATGTGACCTTTCCGGATCTAATTTTCTAGAAACGTCTGGAGGACTTTGCAACTGTCGGTGGTCTGTCCGACGCTCTTGTGATAGTCACAGCGCAGATTCTGGTCTCGCCTCGACTCATCACTCTTCATGGGTGCGGGCCATCTGAACCAAGATTGCTCCTAGATTTTGGACAAGATTTGAGATGGTGGAATCTTGAAGTACATCCCCTGCCCAACACGCACCTCATTGGTCAAAGTGCCTTGCTTTCTGGTCTTCTCACCCTGTTGCTCCTTTGGGCGAGATTCTCGAGCAGACTTCATGGGTGGAGTGGTAGATGAGGGAGAAGTCTTGGAAGCTGCCACCGCCTGATTCAGGAGTTTGGATTCCTCCTCCACCTTAGCGTACTTTTCAGCACGCCCCATCAAGTCCCAAAAATCAGTTGGAGTACGCTTGATCAGCGACTCCATGAGGCCGTTTTCTGTTGGCAGACCGTTCCAAAAATCCATGACCGCGTCATCCTCTTTGCAGTCTTTTACTTCAAACTTCAGGATACGAAAATGATCAACGTACTGTCGAATCGTTTCTCCTGAGTTCATCTGGATCTTCATGAGATCCCCTATATCCTTCTTCCTTCTTCTGCTGCAAATGAAGTGCTCAGAATATGGTCCCGAGCTCTTCAAAAGTCCTGATTGATGCCGGAGGGAGGAGGTGGAACCAAGTCAATGCGGCCCCTTCTAGGCTGGAGGGGAAGAGGCGGCACATCAACCCACCATATAGCTCGTACAACGCCATGGAATGCCGAAATGACATATGGATCCGTCGTTCCATTGTACAGCTTAAACTTAGGTTGAACAGACCTGTGAGGCAATCATTATTTGAGGATGTTTGGGCTAAACAGGGATGCAAATCCCCGTATCGCGTTCTTCATCATTTCACGACTCGAAATGCGATGCACTTCAGAGGGTAAAGTGTGTCATGGAAGCATGACTGCTCCCCTGGTCTATTGACGTGGAGGAGAGTCACGCTGGTGAGCTTCGTATATTCCGCGCAAGGCTGACCGCTCCTGGTATGCTTGCCTTCGCGAAGTTCCTAGTTGGGTTGATCGCTCTCCATGAGGTGAACGACCGTGCCTTTGTTCTACATGAGGTCGACGGCCTGTCCGCAGAGTGCGCGAACGTCGCCGGGATCCTCGTCTTTGATTGGAGGAAGAAGTACTTCATTCTGAGACCTCGGCATTGTTGGCAGTTTGGTTAGGAAGTGCTGCGCTGGTGGCTGGACTTCCTCCAATGCCGGTAGCCTCTGATGCCCATTCGTGTGGAACTGTTGCATCGAAACCTCAATCATCTGTTGCATAGATTCTTGCAACCGGATGATCAGATTCTCTTGCGAACCCTCCATCGCTTGAATGAAATCTTGGACCTAACTTGCCCGGGTTCACGGCGAGCCATTTCTAGCATTGATTAGGTGTCCATCCCCATCTTGCTGACCCTCGGGAAGGTCATTTGGGTCTGACATTGCGATGGACTTTAGGCCTTTTGTTCCTCGGTCTCACAGACGGCGCCAAATTGAGGAGGATAATTTTTTCTCACAGTTAAATTTAGGATTTTGGGATCTAGAACTTCAAAAGGATTCGGATAATGTATCTTTGGTGGTAGGTTTATGGGATTTTTTGTGGGGAAGGGAAAGACTGTGCCTGGTTAATGATATGAGCCTCCAATCAGTATAACATTCCATGATGCCGTAAAAGTGCTGGCTCGCGACCTCTTTATAGGCTGCCTACGTGCCCCTGTGGGATTAAGTCTCACGTAGTTCACTTGGTTACTTTTTAATCGTTTTGCCACTAATAGATAGTGGACTATTTTTAAGGGAAACGTTCCCTGCATTTATTATACACATCGTCTTTAATTACCCACGTTTTGATGATAATGGGCAATAAGTACCAACGTGACGGTTACAGACGTTTGAGGCTCTTCTGACCGTTTCTACGTCTGTTCGGTGTGTCCTGATATAGTTGTTTGTGCGCTTATGCCTCGGCATACTTTCCTAAGAAGTATGGTCGTCCGACCAGACTTGTCGTCTGGTCGTGCCTTAAACTACTTATACCTGAATAATAAGGTCGACCGACCACACCTCTCGTCCGGTCGTGTCTTAGATTACTTGCACATGAGTAATAAGGTCGCCCGACCAGACCTGTCGTTCAGTCGTGCCTTAGATTACTCGCACCTGAGTAATAAGGTCGCCCACCAGACCTGTCGTCTGATTATGCCTTAGATTACTCGCACATGAGTAATAAAGTCGCCCGACCAGACCTGTCGTCTGGTCGTGCCTTAGATTACTCGCGGTACCATCCTTTCTCCAGATGACTGGCTGTACGACTAGATCCTTAAGTTTAATTGTGTCAGCACTCCAGATGATGTCGCATTTCGTGGGTCGGGTCAGATGGGTCTCATGTCAGCTGACCCACACATCGGCATTACACGACACGTGTCCTAGTGTAGATTTTTGCATTCACATGACTGAATCTAATTTGAGTAAGTTTTTGATGACTTAATTTAATATACTTTTAGTCGGAGGATTAAATTCATTGATCATATACAATTTATTGGGTTTTATGATGATTTTCTGATTTTAAATTTTTTTTTATGATTTTAAAAAGATTTTAGAGAGTTTAAAAGAAGATTTTTTTTGAAAAAAAAAAAAAAGGTTTCGAGTGATGTTTCCCCACCGCGACGAAACCACTCTCTGAACCGACATAAAAGCGCCAATGGTTCCGCGTATGGGACCCACCCACTACAACTCTCCACCGCTCATTATAAAATAAAAAATAAAATATATATGTTATAATTAAATATAAAATGGGGGACCGCATGGTGTTGCCGCAATCACCGAAACAAAACGCCATTGACGAGATCGCACAGCCGCCACGTAACCCGACGAAGACGGACACGTGGGCCCCGCACGTGTAATGGCGGCAATGGCGGCGGCGTCGGCTTTTTTTCTGTTTCCGTTACGTGGACAATTTTAAAATATGGGCGGCTGGTGGGGATTTTCGGTTCGTCGTCGTCACGTGACGTGACAATCGTGCGCCGTCTGATTTTCTGACGCGTGATTTGTTGAGTGACACGTGTGTACTTGTTGGACGGCAGCATTGATTTGATCTAAATTAAATATAAATATTGGACGGTGATACGAGATCTTCGACGAATCTCCTGTTTGCTGTTATGTGGCAATTTTTCATTCTACTCCAACTTTGTCGAACAATTTATTTAAATAATATAATAGAATAACTATTCTAGAATCAAATTTTATATGCAAGGTTAAAAATTCAATTAAACATATATATAGTTAATTTTATAATTATTAAAAATGATTTTATTCATTAAAATGAAGTGATGTGTACTTTTTATTAAAACATACAGCTCGTTAAATAATATTTATTATTTCAACAAAATAAAAATACATGTAATATGTGTTTTTTATTGTGAAAAAGACTAGGTGTAACAGTTTCTTAACAAATAATAAAAACAAAAATTTATATTTCTGAGGATTTTTGAAGTTGACTCATGCTTATTTTGAAAAAAAAATATTGATTTATAAAATTGGAAAAAATAGATATAACTCCCTGGAAAGTGGGAAAAATCGGTTTAGGCCCCTACAAAATTGATAAATCATCGTAAATCCTTATCTTATTTGAAAATTATCGTTTTAGTCCTTGCAGTAACACTAACTAACCAAGTATTGGGATAACTCTAACTACACATAACATTTTATCAAAATACCCTTCACACATTATAAAATTGTGATATCCCTCCCTCTTTAGACCCCCCCCCCCCCCCAAAAAAAAAAATGAACGAAGAGCAAGCCCAAGCCGAGTGTCTCCCCTGTCAAATCCTTCGAAGCCTCAATGAAACCCTTCAAATCACCTCAACGAAACCACTCAATCCCTCTGCACGAAGCCCTCTGAGGCATCCATGAAATTTGATCATATCCTCGGAACCCTTCGGAGCCCCCTAGATACCGTTCAGTAAGTGTTCACTAGGGTTTGATTGGATGAGTTAATTTCATATGGGTCTTGTACAAATTGTTATGAAATAATTTGGTTTGGAGTTAAGTTTGAGATTGTTATGATTAGGGTATTGTAAGGTTCCATTTTGGGATTTGTCATTAGGGCATCATTGCTTCTACTATTGATAATCTAAGTTTCTGTTGTTTTATTTGAGTTTGTTCTTTAATTTGTTGATGTTTTTGATGAATTATGTAGTGTGTTTTGCCTATTGTTATGCCTAGTTGTTCAATTCTTACTCATTTATTTCCCACATCATTTACAGGGTTCAATATGGGTGGTAGGGGAGGCAAAAATGTTGTTTGGAGTCTGAAATTTCAGTGTGGAGAAAATCAATTGTTGTCTATGAGGAATCAATGCTGTCTAGAGTGAAGAAGTTGTTGTCTGGAGGAAGATAGTAGTGGTCCGGAGGGAAGCTGTGTTGTCTATTGATTTTCAGTTGCAGTCTAGTTGAAGTTGTCAATAATGAATTTTTTTTTTGAGTCCAAGTAGCGTTTGCTTGATGATGTCTTGAACAACTCATGCAAAATACTTTAAACTGCATTTTGTTTAGTGTAATTAGTTTGTGGTGATGTATTGAGGGAGATCATGTAGTTTATATTGCACTTAAGTGATGTTCTCCTGTTTCAGTTAATGTACTACTTATTGAGTTCTTGATCATGTATTATAAACAACCCCTGATGTATTACTATTTAGTTTGAGTTCCAAAGAGTCAATGGATGGAGCATATTATGCTATTCCTAGTGCACAGATGTAATGTTATTCAATGCATGTTGCACCCATGTGGTGGTGTTCAATTTTACTTATGTACTTGAGATTATATGCAGATTGTATTGCACTCTACATTGCAGTTTATATTGCAATCTATATTGCAATTAGTAATCCACTCTACAAAGGTGTAATCAGTTTATATATACTTCACTCTTAAACTGCATTGATGTAATATAAATTTGTATACAAACCTTGTTATTCAGTTTGTCAGTTCATACAGGGTATGCTTAGTACACATGGTTGGTGGTTTAAACAGGGAATGATGATAATCAATGATCCAACATGCTATTATATAATTCAATTATAACATCCAATGCTCATTACATAATCATTTTAAAAAGACTTCTTATACATAACAAACACAAAAGGCATAAAATGAGGTCTTGATAACACAATCTCCCTTCATGCATCGACATTCACGTGGTCGAATATATGCTTATGAAGGCCTAAATACACTACTGGATGCTTAAAAAATAAAGCAAAGCATGGTTTAAACAATTCATCAAACATATAAACCACAATAAATGGAGATTAAACAACAAATAACCCGCAGTTTCTTTCAGGCATTTCATCTAACATTTTAAAGGGTCAATTAGAAAATGCAAATACTAACGCAATCCGACATCATTCGAAGCGTTGTTGGTAATTGGATGCGTGGTGAACGGCCGACGACAACTATTGGAGTCCGCAGTGATGGGCTGTCCGGGGTGGTGAATGGCTAACCAATACCATCCTCGGTGATTGTGAAATATTCACTCCTTCCAACAATCTGATATTTTACCATTGGAGAAGACAATGCAACTGTGATGCTTGGCCCAGGCCCAAGAGTCTGGTGAGGGTGAGGGTATTTAATCTCAAATCGCGTAATGGGAGGAGATAGTTTGTGCTTATATGTAATCACAACTCTTACACATCAAGACGCATTTTAAACCCGTGACCCCATTTAGGGGCAAAGCGGACAATTTCTTGTTGTGTAAGCCTGGGGCGTTACAGCAACATCAGACTTTGTTGAAAAAGACAAGGGCATTTTGATATTCGAAATGACTAAATCAGATTTTTGAAAGTTTGCAGGGACTTATTTGAATTTCATTTTGAGCAGCTCTGTTATGTAAATGAAATATTCTCCGAATATTTCCTTTAAACAAACGGTAATCTAACTCAAGAACTAAAATCATTAACCAAACATAGTTTTTAGGGACCTATGATGATTTATCGATTTTACAAGGACCTAAATCAATTTCCCCAACTTTCCAAGGAGTTATATGGATTTTTCCCTATAAAATTTCAAGATCTAAAAGTGATTTAAATTTAATTTAAAAATTAATAACGGTATTGATATAAAAGACAAGATTTATAAACTTGATAGAGATAACGACTTGTTGAGTTGAATTTTAAAAACCAAAAAGAAACTTCTTTTTCTATCTCAGATAGGATCATTAAATATGTTGTTATGATGAGATTTGTTCTTTATAAACGGACCGTATTATGTTGGTAACTTTTGAAACAATCAATTTTTTTATTTTGGGGATGGGCGTGTCTATCCCACTAAGATAATTTCTAATCCCACCAATAAAAAAAAAAATCGGTATTTTGTTGTTCCCACCAATCAAGTTCGATCGAAATCGGTCGTCATTTCAGATTTCGGGCGATCGGATTTGGTCGCCATTTGAGGTTCTGGGCGACAGTAATTAGTCGTCATTTCAGGTTTTGGGCGAACGTAATTAGTCGAACAGGGTTCAGAACTATATCTACTTATTCTTTGTAAACAAATAAATTTTTGGGTTTATCTATCATATTCTACATTTATTCTTTTATCCAAACAATAGCTAAGGGACTGAAAAAATGTAAGTATGTATACTTTCGATTAATTCAAATTTTTATAGAAAAATATCTTATTAGAAAAATATATATCATTTTTAAGCTTCGTTTGAATTCATAGTTAAGATTATTCTTTGTTTGAAAACAAAAAAAACCAACCAGTTGATCCAAACACATTTTATAGTTAGCTTTTGAAATTTATCTGTAACTTATGTAAAAAAATTGTTCTTATATTCTACATTTAAGGATAATGATTTATTCTCCTTATATTACAATTCAGACTTGGAGTGATATGAATGATTCAAGGATGATACACGTCGTTGGATTATGTTTTCAAGAAAAAAAAATTATAAACTTTATTACAAATCCTGTTCGACCAGGTTCGATCGCCCAAAACCTGAAATGACAACCAAATCCAGTCATCCAAAACCTAGAATGACGACGAAGTCCGTCGCCCAAAACCTGAAATGACGACCAAATCTGGTCGAACTGGCCAGATCGGTGCGGACAGCAAAACACTGGTTTTTTTTTAATCGATTGGTGGGGTAAGAAAAATGGTGGGTGGGACTAGACGGGCCCTTTGGGGATTTGCTGGTGTAATGCGTGACAAATTGAGTGAGAAATTGATTGACAAGGTTAATAAGAATTAGGATACGAGTCTAGCCAGCGGCTGCGCCATGTTGTGAGTGGTGAGGCCATTTGGCATTTAACTAAAAAATCGCCCTTCTCAGTGAGCGTGATCACCGATCATGAATTTATGATGCGTTGATCATTTAATAGAATAGAAAATCAGTGGATAAATGATTGTTTGATCGTATACACTGAAAAATAAATATTCGATAGCGTTGATAATGAAATTAATATGTAACAAATTTAAAATATGAAATCTCACATATGATAATTGTAAAAATTTATATATTTGAAATCATTATTTTATTTTATTTGATGGTTTATTTTTGGAAGATGATTGACAAATCCCAATTCTTAGGCCCCATATAAGCTCCATGAGGTGGCAGAAATATTAATACCTATTTTACCATTTTTTACATTTTTTGATAATTACTCCACTTAATCAAGGAGTTGGTTATAATTGTTGCTGATGTGGCATAACTTTTTAAATTTTTTTAAAACCCATGATTTTTGACAATTAATATTCTTCTTTCTTTTATTTTATATAAGATGAAACAAATTATCTGAGAGTGTAGTTGATAAGTTACACTCGTGGATCATCCGGATGGTCTAATACCTCGTCCAAACATTGTCTTTGTGCTTTGATTTTTTTGCTTGAATTGTACACAGTACATGTAATCTTAGAAAAAGCATGACAAAGCCAGTGGTTAAGGTTCTTTCTTTTTATTTTTTCTGTCTATAGCTTCTTTTTCTTCTCCACCTAAACCAAAATTTATATTTTGTTCATATTTCTTGTTTTGCATATGTTACATTTGTTATTATTGAATTTGGTGTTAGATGTTAAATACATTTTTGGATTCATTCAATTTGCATTATTCCAAGGGTTATTACTTGTTTGTCACAAAAAAAACTTTTTGATTGTTTGGTGGAAACTAAATTAGCCAAAGAAAAAAGCTTTTACCACAGAAAATATTCTTTTATCTTCCAAAATTGGTTACAAATACGTTTTTTTTATATAGAATTATGTTTCTTTAAAACCACCATTAAAAAATAAAAAAGCAATCTTTGGTCCAGCCTTTATTACAATTTTTTCTTAAATGTGTGTTTTGGCATTTGATCTAAATTATTTTACATTGACTTGGGTTGTTTAACATTAAAGAATTAGTTACATTTCAAACTATTATTTTAGACTTATATACATTATTTTTCAAAAGTTAGTGATCTGTTAATCAAATATTAACATGCACTATGTCTGAAAGTGAGGTACATTTGTGTAATGTAATTGACTTTTAATCGTTATACATAACAAAAGGCAGTTACATTAACGAATGTAACTAACTTTTAACACAATTTATTATTGAAATTAAATTACATTTTATAAATGTAACTGACTTTTATTCGTTTTATACCGTGATTTGTGTTTTATTTCTGCATTCACTGGAAAAAAAACTTTTCACCAATTGCAAATGCTTTGTATGATGATTGTAATTAAATAATCATCAAATTAACAACGTTTTAAAAAAAAGTTGATTATTCGCAAATAAAAATTCTTGTTTGTTTTAATGTTTTTGAATAAATGAGTTTCTTGAATGATTTCGTTTATTCAGATTTTTTTAAGAAACCCTAGAGAATTTGAATTTAGGTCTTGTTTTTAATGTTTGTTTATTTTTTTTAATTAGTTTTGAAAAAATTGGATTTCCCAAAATGGAATGGGTTGATTTGTTTTTCGAAAAAAGTGGGAATGAGTTTAATGAGGGAGGAAAATGTGGAATTTAAAATAGGGTAATATTGTATTTTGTTTTAACCATTTCTTTAAAGTCAAACAAACAATCAATGAGGGAATGACATCTCATGGGGCTTGTGAATAAGGCCTAAATAGTGAGATCTGTGTAGCATGACTCTTTATTTTTTAGTAATGTAAGTTACTATATTTTCAAAATAAAAGTTAATATTTTTTATAAATATATGATGACAGTAGATTTTTTAAGAATTTTATAAAATTTATTTATTTTAATTTTTCCCATCTATGAACATTTCAAAAGCTGCCAATGAACCTAGCCGTCTCAGAGCTCCACACTGACTATCGGAGTGGGGTTCTTCTCAAACTCAATTTCTCGATGGCTTATGATAATGTGGACTGGTCATTCTTGTTGCATTTGATGCGTTTGCACGGTTTCAATGATAGGTGGTGCAGGATGATCGAACAATGCATCGATTCAGCAAAAGCTTCAGTGGTCATTAATGGGGAGCCATACGACTTCTTCCTACTAAAAGGGGTTCAAGCAAGGCAACCCCCTCTCTCTAGTGCTCTTTTCGTTGGTGGCCAACACCTTATGCCTGATGTGCAAGGCGACAGCTTCTTCTGAGGGTTGGATCGATGGTCTCGCTTGTAGCTGGGGGGAACCAAGCTCAACATATCCCAACATGTGAACGACACCATCATTTTCGATGCACCTAATCCCTCGGTGTTTGAAGGTTGCAAGTTCATTATTGAGTGTTTTGGGTTGTTGTCGGGTCTACACATCAATTTTGCAAAAGCACGATGCTCCCCATCAACATTGAGGCAGAGGAGGTTACGAGCCTAGCCGCGACGTCGCTTCTGATGGAGCAGCCAGACAGGGAAGCTTGTAAACCACATTTGGTTCGCTGGGACTTGGCCTATCTTCCTCGAGATAAAGGTGGCTTGGGTATAGGCAGATTGGAGGAGATGAATAAGCCTCTTTTGGCCAAATGGTGTTGGCAGTGGCTGATTGCTCTACAGACCAGATGGGTGTGCATCTTGCGCGAGGAGTTATGGTTTGCTATAGGGGTCACATTTTCCCATGTTGGGACGTGGCACATCCAGCTTGGTCAAACGGTGGTTCCATGTAGTGGATGAGTTGGAGATCTCCTTGTAGTGGAAGGTGGGGGATGGGCAATCAGCTCTGTTTTGGAGTGACAGTTGGTGTGGGGAATGAGCATTTATGGACAGGTTTCAGTAATCTATCACAGCGCAGTGTCAGAATTGTTTGGTGGCCAGGCGGAGGTTCTAACGGCTAGAGCATTCGTCTCTCTAGAGGAATTCTCACCGAGGAGGCTGGCCAGGCGGAGGTTCTCATGGGGATTCATCATACGGTGACTTTCTCCAACAGCTCTCCCGATCAGGTTCATTGGCAGATCGATCCAGACCGGGGTTACACTAGGAGTCCAATTGGTTCATTTGCAATGCACAGTCGAACGCTCCAATGGCCAGTGAATGGGCTAATATATGGAGGCAGATGGTCCCCCACAAAATCAAGGATTTCCTTTGGTTGGCCTATCAGGGTCGAGTCTTGACAAAATGCTACAATGTGCATATTATGCTTGGACAAAGATGACATGGCGGACCATCTCTTCGGTTCCTACTCAGTGGCTAAAGCGTTGTGGTCTACTTTGGCTCGGGTCGCAGTGATCGATTTAAACTTCCAGTCCGTGGAAGGGATCTAGAGGTCGACCTCCCAAATTGCCAATCGAAGGGACAAATCAGTGTCAGATGAGGTGCGGTGATGTCTAATCTTGGCCGGGTTATGTGTACTCTGAATAACAAGTAATGCTGTTATTTTCACGGAACGCGCTACAACTTCAACAACTTGTGGGATACCTTCTTGCAAATGGGAATGAGTTCTTAGAGGAGAGTCGAGGATGGAGTTCACCATGAATGGTTTAAGTATCTCTGCATAAAGGCTGGCGGTTCTCGGAGAGTTGTTGGAATAGAAGCCTCTTCTATTTCAATAATTTACCGAGTTTTACTTTTATCTATCTACGTTATTTTTCGTTCTTCTCTTCCATGTATCTCGTTCGGCCCAAAGTTATTCGATTAATACAATCAGGTTAGCTTTGATTTATCAATTTTAAAAAATACTTAGGTTAGTAACATAAATATATAAATGTTAGCCCATTCACAAAAACTCTATTTGGATAACGACATAAGTTACTCTAAGATATATAACTATTCTTTGCACCTCCAACGAGAAATCTTGAGGAGATACGATGTCACTCGCACATTCCATCGTTGTCTAAATAGAAGGTGACACTGTTTACCATTTCCCTTAAAAAAAGATATATAATTATTCTATTATATATAAGAATAAATTATTTTTTTGTTTGTTTGTGTTTTAATTATTCTTGGTAAAAAAAAATGTAATAATAAAGTTTTCGTTGTTTATGAATCACTTGATCTATATGTAATTTGACATATAAATCTTATTATATATGTGAAATAGATTTGGTAAAATAATACAATTTTAGAAACTCTTGAATATCCGTGTCAGTTTTTTTTATACTTATTTTAATATAACTATACCCATCTCTGCCTTTCATCCAAAATCCAAAACATTATTATGCCCATTTAAGTCATTGATTTACGTTGCTTTCTTGAGATTTTTATTCCCCTTTATCAACAATAATTTTCATCTCAACGCGTTCTCTTTGGAGTTCAAACCACTAGTTGTTGTGTTCACACTTGTTCCCAAAAAGTATTCACAAATTGAATCGAATCTTCTATAGAAAACTTTGGATGCATGTGAAAACTTTGGATGCATGTCACTCAAAATACTTAGGTTAGTAACATAAATATATAAATGTTAGCCCATTCACAAAAACCCTATTTGGATAACGACATAAGTTACTCTAAGATATATAACTATTCTTTGCACCTCCAACGAGAAATCTTGAGGAGATACGATGTCACTCGCACATTCCATCGTTGTCTAAATAGAAGGTGACACTGTTTACCATTTCCCTTAAAAAAAAGATATATAATTATTCTATTACATATAAGAATAAATATTTTTTGTTTGTTTGTGTTTTAATTATTCTTGGTAAAAAATGCAACAACGAAGTTTTCATTGTTTGTGAATCACTTGATCTATATGTAATTTGACATATAAATCTTATTATATATGTGAAATAGATTTGGTAAAATAATACAATTTTAGAAACTCTTGAATATCAGTGTCAGTTTTTTTTATACTTATTTTAATATAACTATACCCATCTATGCCTTTCATCCAAAATCCAAAACATTATTATGCCCATTTAAGTCATTGATTTACGTTGCTTTCTTGAGATTTTTATTCCCCTTTATCAACCATAATTTTCATCTCAACGCGTTCTCTTTGGAGTTCAAACCACTAGTTGTTGGGTTCACACTTGTCCCCAAAAAGTATTCACAAATTGAATCGAATCTTCTATAGAAAACTTTGGATGCATCACTCAAAAGATTAGCCAAATTTGTGGTCCAAGCAGTCGTTGAATACATTACATTTTATGCCTAATTTGATAAAAGAATAAATATTTAGATAAATCAATCTAATTTATAAGGATAAAAAGACTATTATTTTTATTAATATTTACATTTGATTATGCGTTTGGTTATTCTCATTTTTTGTGTTCTTATCCTTAACTTTGCATTTGGATCATATGATGTAACATACGGGATAACTTCAAAAAAAATTAAAAAATACTAAATCTACCATTTCTATTAAAGAGGCATTAATATTGTTGGTTTTGATTTCATGAAGTTTTTTGTTTTTTTTAAGGGTAGTCATAAATGTTGTCAATATTTTGTAAAATTGAATTAAAAAATGGGGATAAAGTTTGTTTCACCTTTTACCTATAACAAAATATTTTCACTTTTTCTCTCAAAATACGGACAATTGTCCATGCTTTATCCATTTTTTTCTTATGCCATATGGGATCAATTATATCTTTATCCCAACCCCTTATCCCAATGCCAAACCAGGCGTTAGGGTGATTTGCCAAAATAGCTCTACAAATATATTAATAATTTTACAAGATTACTGTCATTGAAAATTGTAACCATAGGGTGTTGGTTATCCCCACTTTCCATTCACTAAATCCAGCAACCAAAAAAATAGAAATCCCAATTTTATGATTTTTAAATGGAAAGTGAAAGAAAGTGAGGGAATTGGAGCCAAAAGGAAAGTGGTGGAATGTAAAAGATTTTTCATTTGACCAACTTTCATAGTGTTTGTGCATATGGTGAAAAAAACTTCCATCACTTTCTCTTAAATTCCCACATATGGGAAAATAAAATGTTTTTCCCACTTTTTCTAATAAGACAAAATAGAAGAGAAAAAGTGAGAAATTTTTTTCTTTTCTTTGTTTGACAGAATTACTAGCTTTTTGAATAGTCAAAGTAAATTTTTTTATTTTCCCTTACTTTCCATCATGCACAAACACACCCTTAGTAACCCCACCGCACCAACCACATAAAAAAAAACACATTTCCACCAACCTAACCAAAATAAAGAGGTGGTGGTGGTGTGCAATGTGCGGCGGTGGAGGAGGTGTGCGACAACAATGGAGGTGGTGTTGTATGTCAAGGGGAGGGAGTGGAGAGGGTGGTGGTGCAAAAGGCGGGGGCAGCGATGGCAAATGAAAGAGATGTGGAGGAGGAGATGGTGGTGAAGGCAGTGGTGGTGCGGCGACGGGGATGGTAGAGAAGGTAGAAGTGGACAGGATGGTGGTATGGTGCGGAGAAGTGGAGGGAGCGGCAGGGCTTGCCCTAAGATGGAAAAATCTATGTAGAGCCATATGCCAACTCATAAACTGGGCCCTATAGATGTATATTAAAATTTCTGAGTGAATGTTTTAACTATATGAATAATAAAAAAAAATAGACTAAGCAAAAGAATGATAATAATAAATGAAAAATAAAATATAACAAAAAAATACACATCAAGTTCTTCTTTTAAAAAGAAATAAAAACAAAAATAAGATCATTTCATTTATAGAAAATAAATAAGTCCCTATAAAATAGGAATATACTAAAAATATATTAAATATATAGGGAAAATGACTAAAAAAGTCTCTCAAAAGTTAGAAATACCCAAATTAGCCACTTTTTAAAATTATACCTAAAAAAAATCTCATTTTACAATTTTGGAAACACAAAAGACTAATCTGCCCTTATTCAATTAGATCCTTTATACATTCCATACCTCTTAACTTTGTTAAATTATTTCACCCACTTAATTTTATTAATATATTTCATACATTTTCATGTAGATTAACTTTTTTTATTCAAAATTCTTTGTGATTAGGTAGATTTTGTGAAATATGTATCAATATCATTTGAGTTTTTTATGATGAATTACATTAAATATTGATGCTTTATTTTAAAATGGATATATATTAATGATGTCAGAAAAATATATAAATAGCTAAAAAATAAAAAAAAGTGAATAAAGATATAGAATACTAAAATATCATCTAGTGCATTGGGGCACAACATAGATTTAAATCACACATTATGATTCTACAAAATGAAAAATGATAAACAATATCATGTAATATATATATATATATATATATATATATATATATATATATATATATAAAAGAAACACATAATATGATATATAATAACAAAACTTTTAAGATGATTGATTTTCGTCATGTATAGAAAGATTGTTGTTTTCTCGAAAAAATAAGTTTTTAGTGTGGAATAAATAGGTATATTAAAGATTTAATTACATAAGGTCAGATTAGTCTTTTGTATTTCTAAAATATTGAAATGAGAATTTTTTAGGTATAATTTTAAAAAATGGCCGATTTGGGTATTTCAAACACTTAAGGGATTTTTTTTATCATTTTTCCAAATATATAAAGATATAGATGAGATTTTTTTAAAATCACAAAAACAAAATTGCATAATGATGTCAACAAATATTGCACTTTCAAAGAAAACTACTAAATTTCAAATTTCAAATAAATAGGAAGACATTCAAGTTATTTTTTTTAAAAAAAATTAAAGTGTTGTTACACACAATTTTTATTGCAGCCCCAATTTCAATCTCATATGCGTCGATAGAAAATTATTAGAGCACATACTCACCTGAGCAAGGTATATGCTTCGACAATATTTTTTTCACATTTTCTCTAGATGCATCTATGCAATTCATTATAGTATATGCTTTATTTTTTATAAAAACATGTATCTCATTAGATGAGATATAATATTTTTAAAAAATTCAAAACACCTGTAGATTGAATTTAGGACTGAAAAATGGACTAGATATAACATTATCCATAATTTTAATGTCAAAAGCTTAACGAAAAATAAAATTCATGGATTTGGAGGCTCTCTTTGGAGAAGGGGCCCTAGGCGGTCGCCTATAGTTAGGGCGGGCCATGGGGAGTGGTGATGTGCGACATAGGCGGACAAGGGTTATTTTGGGTTTATAATTGTTACAAGGGTTATTTTGGGTTTATAATTGTTACAGGAATAAATAACTATATCAATTAAATATGTAAATTTATGTTTGGTTGTGTTTTTTCTTATTTTCATTGAAAAATTGTTGGGAAACATAATTATAAAGATTGTGTTGTTTGGTTGATGGAGAATAATATATTTATAAAATGTGAATAAGGTGTGAATAATGAATTATATTTTTCAAATAACATTTATACCCCGTAATATAAAAAAAATGTGACATTTATTCCGATGGACTTTTTGACGATTCAAAAAACCTGTGACTCAACTTGACCGTCCATCACAAAACCTATGACACATCTTGGCCGTCCATATTTTTGGAAAGTGTTTTTTATTGTCACAAGGCCATATTTCCACCAATAATCCAATAGCATGAATAGACAGGGGCATGGCAAAATACCCGATTGGACAGGAGGGATTATTATGCAGTGAATGGACATGGAATCAGTATTCAAGGAATCCAAATACCGCGCAATTCCATGTTATTTCAGTGAACCAAACACACAAAATGGGTTTATACTGCCCTAATGTTCACTATTGATACATTGATTTGAGAAAAGAATATTTATTATCGAGCGTTTGTAAGCACCATTAAAAAAAAATAAGATTCTAAATAAAGTGATTTAAATAAACTCAATTTATAAAAAAAAAAACATATTTTATGCGCTTTTTAAAAAGGAAAAATGACCAAAAAAATTCTCATAAGAGTTTGAAATACCAAAATCAGCCATTTTTTAAAATTATACCTAAAAAAGTCTTATTTTACAGTTTTAGAAACACAAAAGATTATTTTGCCCTTATGTAAATAAATCTTTAATATCCCTCTTTATTACACCTACATACAACAACTCTATACATGATTAAATCATATCAAAACAACAATCTCTCTAAATCTACAGTAGATGATAAGTATAAATCATTTGACTATTTGATGATATCATTAGTTATTTAATGGATCATACTCATATTGGTGTGATCTACCTGTAATGTATTATCCTAATTACACTAGTACATGAATAATTATTTCATCATTAATTCATTGTTCGATAATAACATTTTCATAATTATGTATTATATTCAAATCTATGTTAGTGACCCCAATAGTGAGCTTCATGACTCAGATCATTTTAGAATAGCATTCCGTAAAGTATTTGTTTTCACATTATATTTCATTTTTCAGACTATTTGAATAATTATTTGATGATATTTTTCATTAAGTACATATTCCATTTTTAAAGTTAAAACATCCATACATTTTTATATGGGATGTTCATCGGGTAGGGACAAAAACAACTCGGTAAATTAAATATTAGGGTACATATGTTCTAACCCAAAATCCATTCCCTGAACGTCACAAAGAATTTACATTTATTAAAAATTTTCGGGTTGAATTGATCTATGATAGACATGTAAATAGGTGCTTTGAAATATTATTAATAGAAAATTAAGAGGGTGAAATATTTTAACAAGTTTGATGAATGTTAAGATTTAAGAAATATGTTTAATGTAGTTTGTTTTGCGGGTTTTAAAGATCCTTAAATAATTACACAAGTGTATTTGATTAGTGGAATTTTGTGATTTTCCAAATAATTCGAATTGTAAAATGAATAAAGATATTTTTCGGATAGGTATAATTTTAATTTATTCGAAGATTTTCATTGGATGATTTGGGTATGGGATTTTATACTTGGTTGAGATTGATTGTTTCTGATCTTTTTATAGTCATTTTTTCTTTTAAAATTTCGTGTGAGCTTTTGCTCTATAAATATTTTTGCCAATCATATTAAAAACTGTGAGTGGAATTTTTTAACCAAATTTACTTTCATTAAAATAAAAAATGTTCGATAATAATGCATGCTTTTTAGATTAAAGATTTTCATTTCGAGAGGTTTGGTAGTGGAGTAGTCCAATTGGACAGCTTTTGTCTTTTCGGTGAAAAATTATTTATGCAATCATGCAATCAAACAGTTTTACTGTGGCAACAGCTTTCTGCACATAGATTTCTGACAAATAGTATCATGAATTTAATTTGATTTTTTTAAAGAAAATTCAGAAGATGTGATTGGGCCACGTTCATTAAAATATTTTTTTAAAGTTTATGAAAAGTTAATGAAAGATGACTATCTGTCAGTGCACAAATCAATTTTAATCACTCAGAGTTTCTTTCATAACCAGTTCCAGAACAAATAATATACAAACGAACCCAAAAAGATGTCAGAATAGCATTGTTAGCGAACAGCGAGACGGTTAGGTAATGCGGGGCGTTAGTATTATAATAATTAAGTACTACATATATAATCATTTGTATAAGTTGTAAACAAATACAAAAAAAAATGGTGAAGAGAGTCACCAAAAAGCCGGCTAATGGAAGAGAGAGGGAAGGGTTGAAAGCGGTGTTTCCGACAATTAATCAAAACGCGGAATCCATGATATACGTGTCAGTCCACGCCGATTGAGGTGCTGTCCAACAAGAAACCGGCTCGCAAAGCCAGCCAACCAAGTCAAGCCAAGCCAAGCCATAAAACCATGATAGTTTCTAAAGTGGCGACATGAGTTATATTATTTTATTTAGAAATTGATAATTCATTCGTATCCAAAAAAACGAGTACAAATGAGTTGAATGAGAACAAAGCTGAAGACGTAACCATGCGGGTTTAGAGGTAGTCGTTATTATTATATGATAAGTTATTATCTGATAAATGAATGGATTATTCTTGTAGCAAGTAACTAGGCGGGATTGTTTGGAGGAAGATGCAAATTATCCAAATAGATCTTATTTTCAAAGATCCACAAATTGTGTAGGTGGGGGGGCTACTGGGGTGCCTGGAAATACTGAAACTTGACCAACTGGAGTACTGGACAGACAGCCGCCACGTACACAGAGGAGGACGGGCAGGTGGGACCCGCACGTGACGGGCGACCAGAAACCCCGTCTGTGTCGGTAACCGGCGGCGGCGCCACCACTCGTACGGGTTCGTGTTTTCCGTTACGTTAACTTTTTTTCTTTTTGTTTTTTTGAGAAAAAAAAAGGGCGGAATTTGGTTGGGCGTCGTCACGTGACGTGACATTGCAGCGGCGTTTAAATTCCTTTTGCGGGGTCCGGGTCACGCGTGACGTCGCCGACTGACACGTGTGCCTTTTGTTGGACGGCAGGCTTTATTATTATTATTTTTTTTAATATTTGGGTCACAAAATCTTCAGCGAAATCTCCGCTACAGGACTCTTCCTTTGGCTGTCACTGTCCCCCCAACTTTAATTATTTCAATCTTTATGTTTTCATTGAAAAATTCATAGACCCGTTTGGGCATGCGTTCGTGAGCGTCCGCGGTGCGAAAGACAGGAGGAGACCGCGTTGTTTGATTCGTTGTTTCTGTGAAATAAAAAAACACAAGAAAAACAGCCGAATCCAATAGGGGTGGAACTATTTGTACTCCTCTGTTTATTGAGTACACCCCGTGTCTGAGTACATCCCACCTAAATAATTTGAATTCTGTACACACCCCATTATTTATGTAATATTTTACTTTCCACTGCACACCCCACTACAAACCTTAAAAACTTATACAAGAGAAGAATGAGGAGGAGGAGGAGGAGGAGAAAGAGGGTGGGGTTGGGGCGGAGGGTGGGGCTGGGTTGGTAGAGAAGAGCGCATCTGAGAAGATACGTTGGCATTCCTTGACATCCACGGAGAGGTGGTGAGAAGGGTCGTCCGATCAAAACCGACGCCGGAAAGATGCGCTTTTTTCACGGCGAATGCGTGGAAGCAGTGTTCGTGGAGGAAGTGATGGACATAGGAGACGAGGTAGACCACGAGACGAGATTGGGGGGGATGGAATCGAAGATGTGAACACGTTGTCCTTCTGCACGCATAAACACTACCAGTGTCGACGGTTTCAGATTTTATACACTCCATGTGTCAATCCTTTCAGAAATTTTTTTTTAACATTTTATTTGTCCCTCCAAATCTCCACAAAAAAATAACAAATTGATTGTCTCCCTCACCTCCTTTTATGGTAATAGCTCATGTCCCCTCCAAAAATTACTTAGTTTTGTTTCTAAGGCCTCGTCGACTGATACAGTGTCTACAAAAACTAATTCTATCGACAGTGATAAGTATTATTGTTTTTGTCGAAGAACTTGTTACCGATTTAACAATGTTTATATGATTATGTATGAATAATGTTGATCAATTTTTATGTAACTTTGAATGAATGAGCTTTGAATGAAAGAAATGAGTTTTGAATGTTTTTCAACAAGCATGTGTTTATGAATGTTGTTGAACCACTCTATGGCTTTCATTTTTGTTCCCATATACTGCCCCATTAGTAAAAACTTACAGATTTCACTTTTGTTCCCACAGACTACAACAGTGTCTAGAGATCACATATACTCAGACACCTCAAGTGTCTACCTCATTAGTCAAAACCTACTTATTTCACTTCTGTTCCGATAGAATGCAGAAGTATGTAGAGATCACATATACTTAAACACTTCAGGTGTCTACCTAATTAGTTAAAACCTACAGGTTTCACCTCTGTTCTGATAGACTTCAGTAGTGTCTACGGATTACCAATACCTAAACATCTCGCGTGTCTAACCCATTCTAGCACCTACGGATCTCACTTCTGTTTCGATAGATTGTTACAATGTCTAAGAATTACAAATACATAGACATCTTATGTGTCTAATTTATTCCAAAACATACGGGTTTCACTTCTTTTCCCATAGACATCAGAGGTGGCTATAGATTACACATACTTAGACACTCCAGGTGGCTAACCCTTTCCAGAATGGGTGTCTTTAGTATCCATTTATAAATGGATCTTCAAATGCTAACCCATTTAAAAGGGGTGCCCATCCACTATTGGGTAATCAATGTAGAAGAAAAAAAAAGAATTTTTGTATATATATCCCAGTTAAATTTCAATTTTATTAAAATACCTCTGAAAAAACCCACAATGCAAAAATATATCTAAAAAATATTAAGCAAGTGCAACTGTACCCTTACACCACACGCTGTAACGAACTCTAGATTAATTGTGGTTAAAAAGTCAAACTCTATATGTACATTGACCTAAATGCCCTTACTCATTTTGAAATTTGTTTTTTGCATAAATACCCCTCTTAAAACAAGTATTTTCAAAATTATCCCTATTATTTCTACCATTATATAAATACCCCTAAAATTTTATTAAATTATACAAATTTGCCCCTCAGTCACTCATTGTTAAGAACACAGATCGAACAATGATTAGATTCTTAACCCTATCACTACCTTGTTAAATGACCAGTTTACTCACTTAAATCACACATCCTACTCAACCTTACATGAAAAATAAAGAGAGAAGGTTGAAGGAAGAAGAAGGAACTAGGGTTCATCCATCCAAACAGAGCGTAGTGAGAGTATTTTGGACATGTGATTGTGGTGGCTAATGGAGATATTGTAATCATCCTCACAAACACATTCAGGGGCAAATTTGCACGATGTATTAAAATTTCAAAGGTATTTATGTAATGGTGAAAATGAAAAAGGTAATTCTGCAAATATGATTTTTAAGAGGGGTATTTATGCAAAAACAAAAGTCACTTTGGATAACATGAGGGTATAAGGGTCATTTCAACACCTATAACGGAATGAAAACGGATAATATTAACCAAACCAGATGAAATTTGACCACATAGGTACGGTTGCACTCACATAAAATTTGTGGGGTATTTTAACAAAATTAAAATTTAACAATGGCATATATGCAAAAATCCTGAAAAAAAACTCTTTGATTAAGGCTCCGTTTGGATTGGAGGTGTCTAACCCCGCGTTTGTTATACGCACGGTTGAAGGGGACTCATTAGGCGGACCGCGTCAATAAAGCTGTAAAATGGTTTCTTCTGATTGTTTGGCTATCGATGTCACGTTCCCGATGCTATCATATAATTTTACAAAAACACTCTTAACATGAGCCCGACTCATTCATGTAAATAACCCCCATTAGACATTGAAACCCTCCTCCAAGCGTAGCAGATGAAAAGAATCCTTCATCACCTCCAGCTAAAAACTTGAAATGAAATCAAAAGACAAAAAATCAAAACGAGGGGAGCACTCCCATCCAAACGAATTTCAAAAACATATGGTCATGTTATATACCCAAAATACCATGAATACAACCACAACCAATGAGGTTTCAAACAAATGCTGATTAGACCAAATGGATGAATCCTAGTGTATCTAATCGAAGAGGAGTGAGGATTGGAAGAATACGCACGTCTTCTCTTCTTCACCAGACCTGAACAGACAAATTAAAGAAGAGATCTGTGTGGGTTGCTGAGACGGCAAGAGAGAGGAGTAAAAGGTTTTTTTTCTTCTAGGGTTAGGGGTTTAAACTCCTCATTTGACAGGGACAGGGGAGGCGAATTGGGTAACTTGGCATGGGTAGTTCAGTCATTTCACAACCCAAACCAAAAATAAATACCATTGCGTTCTCAAAAGCAAATTTATGAGGAGTCGGGGATCTCGACAAAAATACACTGTCACCACAAATACATGCGTCGGGTGTGTAGATACCCAATTTTGACAGTCCAGAAAGACAGAAATACTTCAAGTAACACTCGAAAATATCCCACATTTGGACATCTAATAGAGAACCAAAAAGTTCATGAAACCGGAAACCCTAGACCTAAACCCTTGCTTGACCGGAAACCTAAACCCTTACCCTAACCCTGGCCTAAACCCTAACCCTAACCCTAAAACTTAACCCTGACCTAAACCCTACCCTAAACCAGACCCTGGCCCAAACCAGAACCCCACCTAAGAAAAACTCTAAACCCCAAAAACCCTGAGTCCCTAGCAAGAGGCAGCTAGACCTAACTAGCTGCCCCATACCAGGCGGCTAGTTTGCACTAGCCGCCCCCCCTGGCCGACCTTGAACCGCTTCCCTGATGGGACATAAAACAGCATTAAATGCTGATCATTGCGGCGGGTTATGACCTTTAGCCGTCCTATCTTGGCCGGATCAACCCAAGTAACCGACCCAAGCCATTGCTTGTCAGAGATGGGACGTTTGGCTGGTCATGATAGGGGGCGGCTACCAGGAAGTAGCCGCCCCATCTTGGGTGGCTAGTTAACTAGCCGCCCTTCACCTGGTCCTGACAGAAGAACTAGAGAATTAATGAGGGGTCTAATCACACACACTATTAACCAAGCCACTCCATTACCCCCTAGATATTCCCCTGCCTCTCTTTTACTATAAATAGAGGCGGTTCAAAATATTTCACACACAATCCACAACCAACAACACACAATTCACATCCACTTGAAATCCCAACCTCCCTTTCCCCACCAGAAATCCCAAGAGAGAGAGAGAGAAAGAGAGCCCCTTTTGTGAGAGAAAATTCATTCCCTACACAAAAACACCCTCTCATTCCACCCTCCAGAAACCCGGGCTAAACCTAGCTTAGCCTTGTCTAAGACCAAACCCATTTCCTACCGAAGTTCTGCCCAAACCAACCCAGGCCCCGAACGGCTAAACCCTAGTAGCCGCCCCATACCCGACGGCTGGACCCGACTAGCCGCCCCATATCCACACCCTACTTGCACCCCTTTGTCCCAAGACTCCTTTAGTCAAGTCCGGAAGCAGAATAGGATTACCTGTTGTTCACCTTTGTGTACGATATATCCGTGTATCAGAGCAGAGAATTCACAAACCCCCCACGTAGGCGATCAAATCCAACCCAACCTTTTCCTGCTTTTAGAAAAAGCAGGTGGCGATCACATAAACCCTGGAATCCTCCTGAGCCGCTGTCGGGCGCCTCAACCAGGAACGACATCCACCCTTCCGAGAAGACGGTCCGACTGAGCCCGCCAGGGCATGCATCCGATCCGAATCCCTGAAGAACCCCCACACATGCACGCACCCCCCACCGCTGGATTCTTTCCGACACCGACACGGAATCTGACGCCGACAGGGTGTCCTCAACGCGAAGAGCTGTTTGGATCTGAGTTTCCACGTTTCGCTGCGTCGACGTCGCATACGCAAAAAAATAGACCATCCAAACGGAGCCTAAGTGTTTCTGTACACGCCATTGCTGATTGACTTATTTTGGTGTTTTGAGAAAGGCAAGTGTTACATACCATTCCTTGACGTCATAATTTTAATGAATTTTTAAATCTATTTATAAAAATATAAAAATCTCTAATGAGAAAAATGTCTCGTTAATGTGGGTGTCTTCTGATAACATAGAATATCAAACTAGAATTGAGATTGAAAAAAAGTGTAACAACGGTTTTTGAAAAATTACGGACTATGTTGATGATTCTCATATAAAAATAGACTTTTCTAAGCCTCTATTTGGTAACTTATTTATATGCGATTCTACTTTTTAATAAAACAGAAAATACAAATGTGTTATCAAACGCCTTTTAATTAGAAAGAAGACTTAATTAAATATTATTTAGAGCATCTCCAATGTAAGTCTCCATATTTGGAGGAGATTCCTTGTCGAAGGGGTTGCACTCCAACTATCTCCCTCCATTTTTCTTATATACCATTAAATATTATTTATAATATTATATAAAAAATCATTAATAAATATTATTAATATATTTTATAAAAAATTATATCATTGAAAAAGTCTCGTTGAAACCTTTAAAATGAGTATAATATTAAAGGTATCGGTGTTACTTTTAAATTAGTAATTTTTTAATAAAATAAAATAATATAATTCTTTACTGATCAAACATATGAGTGTTTATTTAACTCACCCCACTAGAAACCAATTTCATATTAGTCACATTTTGAAAATCTCCACAAGACCTTTCCAATGATACTATGTTTGTTAACAATGGATTAATGGATCTAAATATACACGACGTTAAAATAATTGGTGTATAAAATGAAAAAGGATGTAAAATGAATTTTAATATGTTTGGAGGAGATTTAGGTATTTAAAACAAAAGATGTTTTGGAGGTGACCTCCAAATGCACCTCCAAACCTCTATATTTTGAGAGCTAAACCCAAACCTCCATATTTTGAGGTCTATTTGGAGTGTGGTTATAGCAAAATGCCCTCAAAATTTGGAGATTAAGAAGACCATTGGAAATGCACAACTTTTGTTACAAAAAAGTTGCTCTCTAAAAATCATAGAAAATGCACTTCTAGGAATTAAGTTTGTTTATGTCACTTTATTAAAAATCTTATTTTTCAAAAGTGTTTCCAAACACAAACTAAAAGTGTTACAGCAGAAGGAATCAGAATGAATGCCAAAATGGTATTAAGGGCCAGTTTGAAAACTATGGATCACTTCTTTTAGAGAATCCAATTATGTTAGATTTCATTGAAAGAAAAATTTAGCATGTATGTTTAAAAATGAATATAGAAATGGAAGATTTCAAATGCAATTTTTTTTTGTGTTCTAATAGAATAAGAGAATGAGAATGAATGTTAAACTTACCCTTGTTGTTTTCAGTTTTTTATTTTCTTATATTGATATTTTTTGTTTCAGATTTCATACTTTGTATTTATATGTGTAATCTTTTACTTCTTTAATACAATAAAATTCTTTTACTTAACCTAACAAAAATGTGGTCCAAGAACTCAATTTACGTCATGAACTTTATCATCTTTGGATTAATTTGGACCATCACCGGCATAGTTCAATTTTCACTCATGTTTGTCTCTTTTTTATGTAGAGTCATTATTATAACAATATTGGGTCACTATTATGAGAATATTGAGTTTTATTGCTTTCCTAATTTTTCTATATTTATGGTATTTTAAGGTTTTTTTGTGTATCTATAAATTGAGCCTTTGGCTCCACTAATACAATAAAAAGAATTTCTTTCCTTTGTTCTAACATGGTGTCAGAGCCACCCCTAAAATCCTATATCCACAAATATTTTCTCTTCTTCTTCCCGGCTCCAATCAATCAGAGCGGAAGAGAAGTTTTGATATCCATATCATATTCAGATCCTTACTACAGTTTAGAAAGGTTTAATCGTTTTAGTAGAAAAAAATTTGTGAAGATGGAATTGTTTCCGCAGTTTTCTGATCTGGTCTTCGAGAATGTCCTCCACTTCCTGACCTCTCGCCACGCGTCCGCAACTTGGCCTCCTCATTTGCAAGTCTCGACACCGCATTGTCGCTGCACCGTCGTCGTTCTTCTCTTTCTTAGATCTCCTTCTTTCTTGAGATCGTGTTTGTCGCACAGTCAGCTCCGTGTGCCTCTCATCACGCTTTGTCTGCATGGTGTTCATCGTCACGCTATCGTCATTCTTCTCTTCCTAGGATCTCCTTCCCTCTGACCCGCGTTCATCTCACCGTTGTCCTCACGCACCGTTATCTTTGTGCACCGTCGACCTCGCGCACCATCGTCTTCGTGCCCGTTGTCTTCACGCACTGTCGTCTCCATGCACCGTCATCATATTTGATCACTGTAGTTCACATCACTATTCACATCGCATTTCTTCTTTTCTTTCCTCTCCGTCATTTGTTACACTTTGTCATTAGCGTTTGCAATGTTTCTTCTTCTTCTTCTTCTCCTATGTATGTGTCGCCGTGCGCATCGCGTTTCTTCGTCTTCTTCTTCTCTGTCTGCGCGCCCATCGGGGTCCACCTGTCTTTGCCCCCAGCCTCCGCCGTCGTCGTCGCCGTCTCATATTGTGCAAACTCTAAGCCCCCGTTTGGAACGGTGATAGATTTTATTATGGGGTATACTTTATCTGATCATAAGTGAGTATAAATAAGGATAAAGTGATTTTGTGTTTAGTTGTGTTTTGAATTATTCTCGTTGGTAAACATAAGAATAAATGTTTTGTTGTTTCGGTAAAATGTGAATAAAGATAAGAATTTAAAAAGATAAAAAAATAATGATAATTGATTTGAAAGATGATTCATAAGAGGTGATAACAGTTGATTTAATAGTGGGCACACATATTCTTTAGATAGAATAACCTAGGATAACTTTAATTCTATGGGTTGATTGGAATACATATATCACTTTATACATGCATAACTAGGAAGGGGCAAACAAACACACCAAAATTCTAATCCGAGGTGGAATATCCAAGGGCTTATACCAAAAACAAATAGGGGTTAAGAGACCCTTCAGAGTTTTGGGAGGGGGGGGGTTAATAAAGTCCTTGATTAACGATGGCAATATTGAGTCATGTCACGAAAATCGCTTTCGATAAACTAGTTTTTTTTAAGGGTTTCTTTTGTGTATATATGAAATTAAGCCTTATTAGGGCCTCCATCTAATATCAATGAGATAAAAGTATTCTCATTCTTGTATTCTAATATTTTTAAAAAAAATTCTCTCACTTAACACTCTTACGCATCCCCAAAACATATCACGTGTATTATATCACATAAATCTCTCACACTTATTACCAATATAAACAATTTATACATGAACATATTTGTCATTTAAAAAGTTATAAACTCTTATCCATCTTTTGTGCACCATTAATTCCCACTATATTGAAGATGAAAAAAAACTCATTTTTATGTTATTAAATGAGAACGATAGAATAGATGATCAAATAAAAAATTGTTTATTCTACGTACTGTACAACTCTATATCATACCTGCAAATAATATAACTCTATAAAACAAGGGTTTTTTGCATATATACCCCTGTTAGGATCCTTGGTTGCATAAATACCCCTGTTAAGATCACAAGTGCAAAAATACCCCTCCTAAACTAATAAGCAGTGCATCGGTACCCCTCCGTTACCCGCCGTAAGCAGTTACGACTCCACCATAGTTAATTTATTAACCGACATATGTATTTTATCATTTTACCCCTAACTAAAGCTACCTAAATAAAAAGAAGGAGAAGGGCATTATTGACTTTTCCTTGTACTTAACGGAGCAAAACGGCCATTTTTTAACCAAAGCTCACGGGGACTAACCACAGGGGTACCGATGCACTGCTTATTAGTTTAGTAAGGGTATTCTTGCACTCGTGATCCTAACAGGGGTATTTATGCAATCAAGGATCGTAACATGGGTATATATGCAAAAAACCCATAAAACAACCTAAGAACCCCAATTCCACCTAATCCATGTTAATTCCAGTACATTTCTGCATCCAATCAGTGTCTTAATGCTATTCAGTTATGGTGACACGACATGTAAGTCTCCATCATCCGCTTCATATGTACATACTTAATAGTACTAATTAAGTACTACATATATTATATGATTATATTTTAAAATATATAAAATACAAGGACATGGTGGCGAGGGGGGCACAAGACTGCCGGCGGAGATAGAAAAAAAGAAAAAAGAAAAAAAAAAAGGGGAAGTCGTTTTCAGTTTGGTGAAAGCGTTGTTTCCGGCTATCTATGCATCGTAACGCGGAATCCACGACATATCAGCACAACCAAGTCAAGCCAAACAATACAGATTTTATATATAATAATCATATAATATAAATATATGTATATAATATATACACACACAGTATTATTATTTATTATAATTAAAAAGTCCGAAACAGATCCATATTAAACGCCGTGTAAAATAAAACGCGTTAGTCCAGATCGGATGATTTGGGAAATCAGAAAAAAAAAGCTTCTAGGTAAATTTTTTATTTAATAACTCTAAAAAAATAAATTTGATTAATATTTTTAAAGTATATTGGATTGATATAATCAAATAAACAAAAAACAAAACAACATAATTACTCTAAGATTTCATAACAAGAAGTTATATTTATTTTTATATTATCTTTATAAATTTAAATTTTAAGGTAAGAAATTTTTAAAAAAACACTCTATATAATATTTGTACTAATTAATTTTTAATGCTATTGTTAGTATTTTAACATTTAATTATAAATATGATAAGATGTGATAAAAAAATTTATCTCAAACAATATTTTTTTAAATATGGATTCAGTTAGGAATATCTTCAGTCAATTCTATGAATATCGAACTACACAATTCATTATTAATCGAATTGTACCGTCAATTATTAAATAAATGTTACACACTTTTATTGAATCCAATAAACTATTAGATAAAATATGAATACCAGTATCCAACGGGACTACGCAGTTCAGTACTGAATCGAAGCCGGACATGATTAAATCAGACTCATTTTTTTTCCTAGTTTAATAACTTCTGACACAAGAAACACAGATCAAGATCAACCATATATAACGAGGAGTGATTAGGTGCGGCATGCGGGCGGGTGCGGCGTCGACCACGAACCGTCGATCACGGGTCCATCGCATCGGACGGTCGGGTGCGATTCACATCGACCGTCGGATGTGATGAATCTGTGATCGAACGACCCACATCGCATCCGCACCCGTCCGCACGCCGCACCTTATCATTTCGACATATATAACATAGTATAATATAATATATTTATTAAATATGTAATATGTTAAGGCGTCATTATCTGTGGAGAGAGCCGCCCTTGCATCGAACGGTCGTCATGTTAGCCGCCCTCGTCTACACTCTACATGCGTGTGACTCCAAAACGCGTGCCACGTTTTCATAATTATAACACAATGTATATTGTGTTCTTTAACAAATCTTTAATCAAAGATTCTCACGTTAACGGAAACATGGGGTTATTTGCATGGAACCCCTGATTCAACCATCATTTTCAAATAACTCTATGGATATGAACTTTTTCAAATGTTCCCAGAAAAATAAAAGATATATTTTAGGGATTATATCCGTTGCATCCATATTCCATTAAATGCTCATAGTTTTATTAGGAAAATACTATTCCATGGACAATGGTGTATTCATAGCTAGATAGATTACTTTTCTTTTCTTTTTTCTTTTAAAAGCTAGATAGATCACACATTCAATATTGAAAAATTTAATGGAAGTTTTTTGGGTTTTTTTTGTGAATTTTATATCTCATGTACTTTTGATTTTCTCTTGTGGATATAAACAAATTTTAAAGTTTTAAGAAAGTGAAATATAAAAATTATAATTTTTTAAAAATAGTCTCCATCCACTTTTTTATAAGTGTTTTTTGAATTACCTATCAAAATTCAGAGAAATTGAGCAGTTGGGGTTTATTATTACCACAAAGTGTTTTTTTCTTGGTAGAGAGAGATTGAATGTTGGAATTAGAACCGGATTAGAGAGTTATTTTGTAATTAAAATTTTATTATGCAAAATAGTGCATTGTAGTTGAGAGATTTTATTAAGTAATCAGAGGTAATGGATATAATAGTAATTTTTAAAAGTAGATAATGTTACATATAATTTAAATGTAGTCGTCACATGTTGAAATTTTTAAAAATAGGAAACACAAAAATAATTAAACGTGATTTTGTGTATTTTAAAATCTCATAGTAATACCCAAAATATAAAGATAAAAATAAAAATAAAAATCATGTCTTTCTTTCTCTCACATTCTCCAATCAATCGTAACAGGGGCGGCCGACAAGGACCAGTCAAACCGCACGTTGACTGAGCCCCTCCTTATTTTCCTCCGCTTTTCCTCCTCCCCCCCCCCCCAAACCCTTCTAGGCTCTATATAATCCCCCCAAATCCCTCCCCTTCTCTAGCTTCATCGCTCACACAAATCACAAATCCCATCTCATCTTCCCCAAAAAAACCCATCTCATCTTCTTCAATGGCTCCCCGAGAGAGATCCACCTCCACCACCACCAACGCAGGACCCAAGGTCGGACCATCAACGGCCACCGAGATCCACTTCCGCGGCGTCCGCAAGCGTCCCTGGGGGCGGTACGCGGCGGAGATCCGCGACCCCGGCAAGAAGAGCCGCGTCTGGCTCGGCACCTTCGACACCGCCGAAGAGGCCGCCCGCGCCTACGACGCCGCCGCTCGCGAGTTCCGCGGATCCAAAGCCAAGACCAACTTCCCCTACCCCTCCTCCTCTTCCTCCATCGTCAACAACAACGGGAGCCGCAGCCCCAGCAGCACCGTCGAATCCTCCTCCGGCGGTGGAGGTATGGCCGTCGCTCAGTCGCTCCCGCCGCCGCCGCCGATTCCGTCTCTCGGTCTCGATCTCGTCGCGAGGTTCCCTTTCCAGGCGGCGTCGGCTTCGGCGCTTCCGACCGCGCACCCGATCTTCTTCTTCGACGCGCTCAAGGTCGCCGGAGGCCACTGCCTGAGGCTCGAGCCGCCGTCTACTGCGGCCGCGGCGGCCTACTTCGGCGGCGGAGGTGTGCAGAGCGACTCGGACTCCTCGTCGGTCGTCGACGCGCCGGCGCCGCCGATGCGGAGGTGTCTTCTGGATCTCAACTTCCCCCCTCCGCCGGAGGTCGTGTGATCGGATCGAATTCGGAGATTCTCACCTTTTTTTTCGATTTTTTTTTATTTTTGGGGGCTTTGAAGGATCGATGAATCGATGTCGGTTTTTTAGGGTTTATTATAATTTTTAGTTTCTTAAATCGATGTGAATATATGACTTGTCTCTTTTTTTTTTTCGCCGGATCAGTTTTTCCGGTGTTGATGCAACGACGATTTGCATATGTAATTCGAGACCTTCATTTCTTCTTTTCAATTAAAGAAATTCAATATTTTCTTTTACAGACAAATCAAAAGCGTGATTCATTTGTGTTTGGGTATTTATTTATTTTGAAGTCCCACTTAAAATAACATTTTTACTGATAGGTCCCTCCCAGGGACTAACTAGGAATATATTGTTTGAAACTGGGGACTTAAACTGTAATACGAAGATGGGAGGGATCAATCACTAATTCGTATAGTTTATGAGTTTGGAATAGATTTGAACGGTTGAGATGGAAAGGCGTGTGAAAATCGTGAAGGGAAGACCGTTGGATTGGATTGAAAAAAAAGAGAGACAGGTAAAGGAAAAGTTGGGGGTGGGGGAGGCAGAGCGAATCACGAGGCGAGTCGGTGGGCTATTCGGGGAAACGTGTCGAAGTGGACGGACACGTGTGCGTTGGACTACCGGCTAATTTTGTGGGGCCCACTAAGAGGTTTGGAAGTGGACGGACACGTGTGCGTTGGAATACCGGCTAATTTTTGTGGGGGGCCCACTGAAGAGGTTGGGAAGCGGTGGCCGCTTTTGGGGGGCGGGGATGGGACCACGACACGGAGACGGAATCTGCGGAGATTGATTTCCCATGAGGGGATTTTTGCGGATACACCCCCTTCATTGTAGATTATTAAAACAAATTCAACATTTATGACCATAGAGTATGACAGGGTTATTTTATAATTTTCCTAGAAACTGGGTAGCACACATTCCATGGGTGATGTGGGATGACATGTTATTTTTAACTTAACATGTTCAATTAAAATTTGATGATATATTGGATAATCATTAAAAATAAGATTCAATCATCAAGAATTTGAATTAAATTTGGTTCAAATTTGAAGTAGATTTGATTAAAAGTTTGATCATAAATTGGGTTTCTAGAACAACACTCAGAGAAAAGTTATGTGGTATTGTTTTACAAATAAATAAAAGAAAAGGAAATTTAATTTCAAATATTTTTTAAAATTTTTTAGTACATTGTTATGAATTTTGTTTAGGCCTTTTAACTCATGTAGTGTTATTTTATCTCCTTTAGACAATTATAAGTCTTATACATATATATTATTGTGCACATATTTACACTACGGAGACCGGTGGTAGTAATATAGTTATTTTTCAAAAATAATCCATGTGACCCATATATAAACATGTCGCGTGATATTTAAATAGACAAAGAAGGTAAGAATAAATGTTACTTTTTGTTTTTTGGGTCATTAGGAATTTTTAGTCAGAGGAACCATGGATGTATAAAAATCATTTAGGGAGGGACATTCAAATGTGGAAAGCAAATTCATTATCTAATAAAAAGAATCAGTCAGGCATGTGTAATTTATCTGGGTAACTTATGTCACCTTGCTTATTAGCAAACTATTAAGTTTAAACATGACTTCATTATTGAAAGAATTAGTACCAGTTTATTTACCTATGCCCCCTCCTAGGGTTTTTTGTTTTAATAACTGTCCCGCATGATTAAAAAAATTGATGTTTACGTTATTTTAGGCTAGTTTTAGTGAGTCTTGATCCATTATTTGATGGACTCGTGTTGATCCAAGTATCACTAATACTAATAATGATCAATCTCATAATGTAAAAAACTGTGTCAATATATACCAAAATAAAAATAACAACCATCGCCCTTATCATCAATGCTCATCTAACTTAGACCTGTATTTGCTTGGAATCCAGAAAGCTAGAAAAATCTCAAACACGTTGCTAAACACATTATGTTATTGTTTTTCGAACTCACTCGCCTAATTTTTCTTTGTTAAAATCTCAACGATTGAAAAAATGTAGAAACAATGTTCACTGAGTTAAAGACGCTAAATTTTTTTATAAAAAAAACATTGTTTCTAAGGCTATGTTTCAATGCACAATTATAAAAATAATTTTATATAAAAGCTGTTTTTAAAACTGATTTTACATGAATCTGCATCTCCACATGTTCTACAAAACTCAGGTTTTCAACATTTTTTTACATAAATCTGTCTGTAGCTTTTAATCATAATTTTTTTCTACAAACCCAAAAGCTAACCAAAATTGTTTCCATACGGGCCTTAGATCTCAGATGTAAACAAGACTTTCAGAAGATTAGTTCTTGAGAGTGAAAATTTAAAATACAATGTACCATGGAGGGGGTGGTTAAAATATTCAGATTTGAGTTGGGGGGTTAAACGCAAAAATGAGAAGATTTGTGTAATAAGGAGGGGGAATGCATGGATGGATGCATGGGGAACACGTGGGGCCCAGAAAGGGAGGGGCGGCATGAGAAGGGGTTATTACGTGTTAGATAAAGAGAGGCCGTGGAGACTGACAGTTATACGCGGAGAGAGAGAGAGAGAGAGAGAGAGGCGCGTCGGCTGCGTCTCTATTTGGAAATGTTTATATTTTCTATTATTAATGGGTGGTGGTGGTGATGGCGTGCGCGGTGTGGTTGATGCAGGGGAGGGGACCACTTACATACTGCTGGCCCGTTCGTTCGCTTGCGCGCGCGATCTTCGCGCCGACCTTTTTGGCTATTCAGTCGGTCAAATCAACTCCTCTCTTTTTTTTTTTTTTTTTTTTTTTTTTTTTTTTTTTTTTTTTTTTTTTTTTAAATTAACTAGAGGCCATTAGAGATATCACTGTAATAACAACAGATATCTTAATTTTTTTTATTTGTCTTTAAGTCTCTCCATTTATCCATCCATTTTATTTAGGTTATTCCATCCATCTTCAGTTAGCCACCCATTTTTTTCTTCCTTTCTTAACCTTTGCCCCATCTCTTCTTTGTTTTCCTCCCCTTCCAATATAACAGATCATTCGTCTTTTTATGTGTGTGTAACAGTGTACACACCATGCATAACGGTGTACACATATAGTCCATATAAACCTATTTAATTGTAATCACAGACAAACATTTCAAGCATAATTTGAAACTGATATATCAAACATTTACATATGTTGTTTAAATCACCACTATCTAAAAAAATATACTGACCAATCTATACAAGTAGAGCATAAGAGGAGCATAGCATTGATAACAATGTACACAGATGGTCTAACAATGTAATTCATTTTTTTAATGTGTAACAGTGTGTGCACAATGCATAATGGTGTACACAACATAGTCACCATTTCAACCTAATATATAAAACATTAACATCTGCCGTTTAAATTACAACTACCAGTTTACAAAATAACCACGTAGTAATATTTACAATTGTATAACCCATAGTAATATTTAGAATTGTTGTTTATATCTTTCATACTCTTCTTACAGGTGCCTCATCCACATTATCCAAGGACTTTGGTAACTCCTTCAGGACTGTAACACATGAGATGAGGTTCAAGGGGGTGTTCATCCCCTTGATTTCATCTACTTTGTCTCTATGGAGGAGAGCCATATCTCTCCATCATCAACCTAGAGGTCTGTCACAACATGCAACAAGTTGACACATGTATGTCAGTATTACACAGAGTTACACATGTCATACATTACAATGTACACATTTGAATTAACAGTGTACTGAGGTGAATTATCAGTGTACACAGATGACTTATAGGTGTACACAGATGACGATATAGTCTGACGATTACACAGAGTATATATGTATATCATCTGTGTACACTGTTATTTGTCTTTGTATATACCTTTATTCGTCTATGTATACACATGATTCATAACCCGATTTTGAACCATAAGAACAAAAATTTAGAACACAATAATAAAAATAAAAATAAAAATTTAGAACCCAATTCAGAGCCCAATTCCTAACCAGAAAAATAAAAAATCATAACTCAATTCAAAACTAAACACATAACCATAAGAACAAAAATTCGAAACCCAATAAACACTTGCATCAATTCCAAACAAATCCACAAAGCATTCACTCATCTTTATACTCATCCATCCTTCACCGTCCTCATATGAATATCTCATTCAGATGCATTCCTCACAATCAAGTTCAAATATGAGTTTATACGAATTTGACATTTTCAATAAAATTATACAAACCTAGAGATCTTAATTATGTAACGACTATGATTTTTCCTAGTCGTTTCTTCATTTTTGTGCATTGGATTTTATTCCTATAAAGTTTTGGAGGACCTATATATCTCCAAATTCAGAAATTAAAGTATGGTTAGAATCCTTGTTCTGTTAGCTTTCCAACGCTTTTTACGGATCGTGAATTGGATGAGTATCGATCAAGTTATAGGCCAAACTGTGCTGGGAGGTCGGGAAGAGAAATAGTGACGGCTCCAGGGGGAGCTGTCGATTTTTCGATGGATCCAATAGGAGCCGTCGATCTGGAAACGGTTTCAAATTGTAATATTTTCAGTTTTAAAAATGTTTAATATGTATTATTGATTGATATGTTTGAGATACGGTCGGTTTTGATTTCTCCACGTGTATAAGGCTTATATATACCCTCTTTTCCTCTCTCATTGCATTAAAACCCTAAAACCCTAAAGTCTTCCTCTTCTTCTTCTCTTGTTTTCGGCACCTTTGTTGAGAAGCTCAGAAAGGGATTTAAACAGAGGGTTCTTGTGAGTATTATCCCCTATTTGAAGAGTTTTTGAATGATATAGATCTCCTTTAGAAGTCTTTTGCATGTGTTAACGTTTTTAGGTTTTTCAAACAAAAAGATTAGGTTTTCTTCTTGATTTTTGAAAGGCTTTATATGATTTCGGGTCTTATATTATACCAATGATATGTCGATGATTTCATGATGCTTATATAAGTTTTTGATGATGTATTGGATCATGTATGTACTTCAAATTTCATTGATCTCTGAAGTCTTCTTCTTGAGTTTTTCATAGTTTTGATGGATTTCATATGATTTTTGGATCCTTATATTATAGCTATGAAATCATAAAGTTTTCAAAGTATTTTACAAAGGTTTCATGTCAAAGAAAGGGGATATGTATATATCATTTCTAGGGTTGTTTATTAAAGGTAGAACTCATGTTTATAATCGTTTAAAGTTTTGTTTTGATCCTTATATGCATAGACCTGAATCTATACATGTTTTTATGATTTTTAAGAGTTTTTATCATAGATCCATGTTAGTTGTTTCTACATATAATAGATCTATGGTTTTTGAAGATTTTGTAATATGATTTAATGGTTTGTATATATGTTTATTTTTTTTACTCCTTTTAGATCTAGGGTTTTGAATAGAAAAATATCATGCTAAGTATAATAATATGTTATCTCTTGCGATTTTTGAAAGATTTTATAAAGTATATTCAGATCCTTGGGTATATTAAGCGTTTTAAGTTTCATCAATGTTTTTATCATTTCTCCTTAAGCTAGGGTTTCGAATGGATTTTCCTTGTATGACCTTCGATCTATTTAGTAAATGTTTTTGTGTCGTCTTACCTATCATATATTACTTTTATACCTATGTTAGATATACTGTTTTTCAAAGATGTTTTGAATGTATTTTGATTGGTTTTAATTGGATATTTTCATAGGCATGATTTATTTTTCGATATGAGTTCATTGCTGTTTTACATCTTTTTAAATTACTCGCGTAGGGTTTTCCAATGATAGAATGTGTTAGGGTATTTCTTTAACAAATATATATGTATATATATAGAGAGAGAGAGATAGAGAGAGTTTTGATACTTTGCGGACATGCGGACGGGGGGCTTACTTGCGTCGCATGGCAGCCGTCCGATCGCGCGGGATCGAGTGACAGCCGTCCGATCGCGCGGATCAAAAAATTTAAAAAACATAGACAAAAAAAAAGGATCACCGCGTATTAAAAAGTACCGAAGCGTACTCGACTGTCCGTTCACGTGTAATCGAATGGTCGAAAACATTCAAATAAATACCCCCAGATATGCCTCTCTCGACTCTCTCTCTCTGTCGACCGTTTCTCTCGACTCTCGCTCTCACGAAAACCACTCGACGAACACCCGCAACCCCCGCCAATCACACGTGACTCCGGCGACCCCCGGCAAGCACCCGCGACCATCGGCGATCCCTCGCGACCCCAATTCCAGGTTGAGCCCTCTCTCTCTCGCTATATATATATATATATATATATATATATATATATATATATATATCACTATGATTAGGGTTTTTATCTAGGGTTTGTGATGTTTTAGGATTTTATCATCTAGGGTTATGTGATGATTGGGGTTTTTTTATCTAGGGTTTTTGGTGATTGGGGGTTTTCATCTAGGGTTTCTTTGGTTGTTGGTTGAGAAGGAGAGGGGAGGGTGACCCTCTGTATGAACTAAATCCCGGTCCTCTAAAAGGGAGGGTGACCCTCTGTAACTAAACTTGGGTTTTTCGGACCATGTGTTGAATAATTGATCTATGAATTGGAACAGAGAAGGAAAAAAACAATCACATGAATCAATTGGTTTTGCTCCCGTGGTTTGGTGGTCTACGGAGAGAAGATTTGTGATGATCTAAGGTTGTGGCATGACTGACATCAGTGGAAAGCCCTGGAAAAAGCATAGCAGATGCAATTATTCTTCCTTTTATGGCCCAACGTAGACACTATCTTTATGTGTGGGGGCACTAAAAGCTTTTAATTCATAGAATGTGCTTTATCCATAAATTTTGATGGCATAGTGCTATAATCATTTAGTATGTTGTTTTAAGATTCTTTTTTAGTTTAAGTTTTATAATCCTCCCCAGCAACAGTCAGTTGCTTTAGTTTTAAGTTTCAATATTTTGTTTTTTGGTTTTTTTTAGCTTCTGGGAGGTTGTTCCCAGGTTTAGCTTTCGGTAGATGGAGATCTACTTGGTGGGAGGAAGGAAGATGGACTCAAAACTCTTTTGTTTCCTTCCCACATGTAGTAGTTTTATCCCCTACCTGGGGTTTATTTGACCATTGTAACTGTTTGCTCAAGTTATATATGGACTACCATCTTTCAAAAATAAAAGATATAATCATTTATCACGTTAAATTGCATGGCACTAAGGAGGTACATCAATCTTTCCATGGTGAATAACATCATGATCTACTTAAGTCTTTCTATTGTTTATCTTTCATTATTATGTTATTATGATTATACATGAAGCCCTTTTTTTTCAGTTCCTACTGTGCAATTCGTTACCTATCATAAAACATGTCTGAAATGGCATCATCAAGCAACAAATATTCCTCCACAAACAGGGCTTGTGAACTGAGTTTCAAAAATAGAATTTGCTATTGTCGGTGTAAAGCAACCATAAAATGTTCTGAGTCTGATAAGAATCCAGATAAAATTACTACACTTGTATGAGATCAAATGAGAGAAAATATAAATTTTTTGGATGGGTGTATCCATATAATGGTGTGGAATATGCCAACAAGCATGGTGAAGCTCTATCAATTCAAGAAGAAGAATCAAGACAAGAGGTGGGGATATCTCCTAATCCATTTTCAAAACTACAGAGCGAACTTGTGGAGCTCAAGACTACCCAAGTTTTAATGAAGTCGACTATAGAGGATATAAGGAGCATAATAAAGCTTGTGTTTTTATTCTTACTTGTTGTAATCTGTGTAATTTTATTTAGAACAAATATGTAACTTTTATTCGAGACGGGATTCGGTCAGGCCCCGTTTCGGTCAGTTCGGTCAGTATCGAACTGCACCACGTTCAAATCGAACTGCACCACGTTCAAATCGAACTGCACAACAAATTGTTGGGTATATTTTTTACTCTCTTATTGGATACTGATGATACTTAGGAATTCATATTTTCTCCAATAGTTGATTGAATTCAATAAGAAAGTAAAAAAATATACCTAACAATTTGTTGTGCAGTTCGATTTGAACGTGGTGCAGTTCGATTTGAACGTGGTGCAGTTCGGTACTGACCGAACTGACCGTAGTCGAGCACTGACCGGATCCGAGCCCCTTTTATTCATATTTTAATCATTTCGAATATTAGTTTAGATTATGCAATGTTGTTGGTTCTGATCTTGTAATGAAACTTGATGGTTCAGATCATGTAATGAATGAAAGGTGTAAAGTAGATTATATAATGAATGGATGGTGTTCAAGAATGTTGTTGGTTTTGATTTTTTTTATTCAAGTAAGGTTTCCAGAAATAGGTAATAAGCAAGGTCCAGGATGACTCCCAACTAAAGCCAGGCTTTGGATGACATCACAGTTTGAGGTTACCAGCAATTTTTTTTCTCACTTTTCTATAAAACATCAAAGTAAGCATATAAATACTTGAATTTGTTTTTTCCATGATGAGAAAATTGGATACTACATATTGGATTATGAGAATAAGCTCCTTTTGTTTTATGAGATGTACAGGATATATATATTTCAATTATGCAGGTATGTGCAAAACAGTTGAAAACCATGTATAAATAGTGAAATGTGAACAGTTGACCAGATTTTGGATAAGGTTTGGGTTGGTGGTGGTGGGGAGAATTAAATTGTCTTGTGGATCTTCTTGGGATTTCTTTGAAGAGGAGGACCTCTTGTTTTTCCTGCAGCCACCACCAACAGGGACATTTCTCAAGGAGCCACCTTGGGTCTAGTACATTCTACAACCCTTACAGAAATATCAGTTACCCTTAGGTCCTGGACCCAAGGGATGCAAAATGTGACTGCCCAAATTAACATGGATCCAATCTTTCATTCCTCATCCTTACAAAATCTATCAATATGAGAGAAATCCTCCTAACCAGTTCACAAAACTAATGAATTTTAATATTGCACAAGGTGAAATTTTATTAACCTTATTTCATCCCTTGAAAACAGTCAAGGAAAAAAAATATACAGGTATGAATCTGCATTATTGCAACCACAACTAACCAACCAAATCACACAATCTTACACCTACACGGACCAAAGCAATCACAACGAGAGAACACACAGACACAAACACACACGTGAGAAACTTTATTTGTTGGAATCACATCACCTTCCTCTCTTGCTGCTGTTGCTGTGGATTCTTCTTCTTCTGGTGGTGGTGGTGTTATGATGAGTTGGAGCATAAAAACATGTCTTTCAAGGTGTGAGTTACCATGGCCTGTTTGGATTCCAATACAACAAGAATTAATATTATGAAACAAGGAATTAATACTATCAACAGAAGGGAGAGAAACAATTCAAAAAGTTTGATAAAGTGACTATAGAGTTAATAAAGTCTGTCTAAGAAAGTCTGATGGTGTCTAAAAAAGTCTGATGGTTTCTATGGAGTTAATAAAGGAGAGAAACAATTCAAAAATTTGACTACATCAAAATGCTGGCAATGAAATCTCAAGTAATGGTATCCATAATGATTGAATTAATTCTATTAGGAAAGCCTATCCATGGGCAGTAGGCAAACCTTACCACACCAATTCAACACAATTGAAATTTTTTAGCAGCATGGTATCAACAAATTACATGGCTAGAATATTCACGATAACCACGACAAACTTTCCACTACATCAGTTCATGTATTTAGTATGCTTCCCTCTGTACCAAAGCTAATCTGACCGGAATATCTGTCTATATGTTCTGGCACTAAGAAATAATGAAAAAAATAATAGTAGTAGTAGTCAGCCAAACATGCAAAAGGCAACTAAGAAACCACCTTTTTCATGTCTAAATTTTCAAATTGATTGTGAAAAATTATGATGTTTTCTCATCTGAGCCGCTTTTGTGTGTTTATTTTGCTTCTTCAGATCATACTATCAACTTATGCCTAAGCTTAAAGGGCAGTAATGACATACAACATAAGTAACTCCATTTAGCACATTTTTCAATGACTCAGGTACAAGTAGGTTTCCTGCACCCAAAAATTACAGGGTTCCTCAGCTCTATACATCTGCATGAATTATATGCTGAAAAAAAAATTGTTTTACCTTGGTGCCATTCAACACTGTCAGCCCAAGAACCATGTACATTTGTCCTCCCGAACCTAAAATTCATAAAATTGTAAAACACATATTCCTATGTAAAAAAACATGCTCAAAAAATGACAATTGAGCATATCCTCTTCTGTTAAGCGAAATAACAGATATAACACATTGTGCCAGAGAAAAAGGGTCACACAAACACCATAAGCAATATTCAAAGGTCTTACTGAATGTTCCACTGTCATTTTAGAATTCCCCTGAGCATGCTGAATTACAGGTACCAGCAGTTCCCATTTAATTTTAATAACAAAACATGGATATAGTAGGCTAATAAAGTTTCAACTATATTTATCCCTTCAAAAAGTGTCCCATCAAAATTAGGCCTTCCAAAGCTTTTGTTCTACCATGTCTACATCAATGAAGAACCGAATAACCTGTTTAATAAATAAAAAAAAATCAAGAAACTGTATTAATTGCAAACTCTAAAGTAATTCTTTCATGAAACTATATCACACTAAATAATAGCAACATACCTCACACATGAAAATACTTAATATTTCCCATGCAAATTACAACACAAAAAAGACATCCATGCACAATCTTTTCAAAGCGCAAAAATGATTGAAATCAATAGTTTGTAGGTACCTCACAAAATGGTGGAATTTTGGGTGTCTCTATATACTTCAGAGTCTTATTGTGTGTTAAGTGCTAACTTGAAATATATCAATTGTATCAACAAATAAAAAAAGACATATATATCAATCTTAACAGAGAGCGTTTAATTTAATCTTCCATTTCTTTCAACATCGGACAACTCCTTTTGTTATGCTTATCTTTCTTGCCACACATGCTACACGTTCTCCTTTATTTTTCCTTCTCCTCCATTGCTAATTCCATTCCCCCCTTCAGCCTTTTACTACTTCCTTTGGTCTTTGAAATGTTTGGAGGTCGGACATCTATGGAGGAAGGGATTGACATCGTGCTCCATTTTGTTGGATCATTTCTACCACACGCACTAAGTGATTCCTTCTCTTTTTGAAGAGAATACACAAACTCCTTTGCGTTGTTGTATACTTAAATTGGGGCATTGTTCAAACAATCAACAAATGCACGTACAAGCTCAATGTTTCTTCCCCCTAAATGTGTGCTTTGGCTTTCTTGAAGCTCCACGTTATCAAAATCAAACACACACTTATCTTTGACTGTCATTGTCCAACGTTGGAAATAAGATATTCATGCAACTCATCAATGAAATCATTTCTCAACACGACAAGCATATGTGCACATGGAATTCCTTCGCTCTAAATTTTTTTACATGTGCAAAGCAGTTTTTCATTTGATGGATCATGTATAACTTCATGTGTTCTACTGATTTCTCCCAATCTTTTGACAACTCTGGAGGGCCCAAAGATTTTGATCCATACTTCAAAGAGGCTTGAACTTCTTCTTAAAAAGTGTGAAAGACTGCTTTGGTGTACCGTTTCGACATTTGCTGCTCAATGGAAAGGGGAGTAACGAGATTGGGAGTCTTATAAAGTGACTCATGATCTCCAACTAATTCATTATACCTCTGACGTTCAAGAGCCCTTTGCAAATGATGAGCAAACTCGACCAGATTGTCTTTCTTATTCAAAAACCTATCGAAGAACGCATTTTGACTCTCACCACGCTGAGTACTTCTCATCCCTGTCATGAAAATGTGATTGAGAAATGCTGGGATCCACTTTTCACAATTCCTGTTTTGTTTAGACAACCATTCATTAGAATTCAAGGAAAATTGTGTTATTATTTGCTTCCATGCCTCCTCAAATTCCTCAAGAGTCTCTGGCCCATAAATACATTTCTTAAAAGACATCAGAAAATCAGATCTGCAAGACAATGCACCCAATTTTTCTAGTAACTTCTTCACTATGTACCAAATGCAAAACCGATGATAGGTTTGTGGTAGCATTCATGCAATTGCAGCAGCCATAGCAGGGTCTTCATCTGTAATAATAGCCTTCGGTGCACATCTTCCCATTGCATCTTGCCATTTTGTAAACAACCACACAAATGACTCAATTCTTTCATTTTTCAAGATTCCACAACCAAGAGAAATAGAATGAAAATGATGATTAACTCTGGTGAATGGTGCAAAAATTAAGGAACATTGGTTGGTTTCATAAGTTGTGTCATACACAACTACATCACCAAAGTGAGCATAAGCCTTCCTTGCACCACCATTCGCCCAAAAACAGTGTGTGAGCCGATTATCTTCATCCACCTCATATGCAAAATAAAAAGAAGAATTCATTTCAGCTTTTTCTTTAAAGCATAAGCCTTCCTTGCACCACCATTAGCCCAAAAACAGTGTGTGAGCCGATTATCTTCATCCACCTCATATGCAAAATAAAAAGAAGAATTCATTTCAGCTTTTTCTTTAAAAGAGTTAATGAACATTTGGGCATTATATTCTCTTATTTCATTCTGAATTTTTCCTTGGTAGGTCCTGATATCTCTTTCCGTACAACCAACTCTATCATATCCTCCTGAATCCATCTCCAATGTGGTTATCGTCTGTGAAGGGCCAACATTTGCTTATCGAAAGGAATCAGTCAAGGATTTTTGAGTACCGATAATCTCTATATGGGACCTCAAAAGATGTGCTTTACGAGGAACTGATAATACATGAACATGACCCTCAATGAAATCATGCACTATCCATTTCCCATCTTCAGTTTTCCAAAATTGTATTCTGGCCTTACACCCTACTCTTATATGTCCTCTATTTCTTATTCTGATTTGTTTATCAACATCTGTGTTTTTGAATCCTTCCTTTGCACAAACCATATCTCTTTTAATCAACTCTTTTGTGCCCTTACGATACTTAGTAGTGAATTTTTGAACTCCGAATCCTGCTACTGTAACATAAGAGGTATAAAATTTCTCTCTATCCTCAACTGTGTCAAAAGACATTCCAATAGCTGATTTTACATTGTCATCAGTGTATGGAATCCAAACCCCTTGTTCTTCAAATATCTGCTCAAAACTTTCAACTTCCTCTCCCTCATTAATACTCATATGCATGAAACCTATTTAACAGAAAATTAGCAATTAAATCAATCATGTACTATCACAATCATGCGCTATCCATAGATCAATGAAATTAAAAAGCAAGCAATGTACACAAGATATGCCAACTCTAACCAAAAGTTAATGAGCCATCAAAGATCTACACGACTGTTGAGTTGAACTCATGCATTTAAAAAATAAAAAACAACATTCAAATGATGCATCTACATTGAAAGCATAACACTTACATTGAAAACACATAACACTATTCATTCACTGATTATTATCTGAAATTGTTAAAGTTTTTGAAAAAGAAATACTTAGACTAATCAAAATGGTCTTCCTGCATCAGGTATTATATCAGTTATGAAAGTTGTCATGGATCAGATATTATAGGTGGTTACTTGCATTACTAAACATCAACTAAACAGGAACTGCTGGTATTTGTAGTTTTTACTTTTTTAAAAACAGTCAATATCAGACCACTTGTTGATTTTGATTGTAATTGATGCTTGTTTTAAAATTTTCACGTCATGGATCATTAAAACTCATGGTCATGTCTATCTTATGAGATAGAAATATGAAAAAAAAGGCATGTAATGGGGATCAATTCAATAACAAGTTAGTGGGTTTGATAGGAATGATTCAATTCAAATGATGCATCTACATATAAAGCACATAACACTTAATAATTCATGTATAGCATCAAAGTTCATAATATTTTTTAGATATCACAATAATAAAACATCATGTAAACATAATCACTAAATTAAAAACAAACATTCATGATCACTTCATCATATCTAAAATCCATTCAATGGCTATCCCAGATTCACACAAATCACAACAATAAAAAAAACAGAGGACTTTGAGTCCTTGTCTTGTGAGTTGTTACTTGTTAGAGAGGTGAAAGATTGTTTGTCCATTGACATATATAAATCAACCAAGAAAGAAAGGAAATCTCAACCAAAAAACAAGTCAAACCACCATCCAAGTACCCAACATAGTTTTATAAAACTGCAACATATTAGGGTTATTTAGTTTCCACCCCTCCTAAAACATGCAAATTATTAAAAACTCCCTCCAAAACACAATATTATTATAAATCCCCTTAAACTGTTACCAAACTTTGTAAGAAACCCTATAGTCAACAAACTAACTATATTAGAAGAATATTCCATCGCAACATATGTATATTGTCCATTTTACCCTCTCGATTAAGAGATTTCAAGAGATTGAAGAAAAGTATTTATGACCTTTTTCATTAATGGAGAGGGAAAAATGGACAATATACATATGTTGCGATGAAATATTCATCTAATATAGTTAGTTTGTTGACTGTAGGATGTTTTACAAAGTTCGGTAACATTTTAAGGGGGTTTATAATAATATTGTGTTTTGGAGGGTTTTTTTTTTTTAATAATTTGCATGTTTTAGGAGGGGTGAAAACTAAATAACCCAACATATTAACATGACCACATGAGTCCCACTCCTTCTCAACCAACAACCAAACAAGGTCCAAATTCAATATGGCGTGTTTTAGTCACTCAAATTCAATGCCATGAAGATGCTGAGTTGATATTTGTATTCCTGTGACCGGACATAAAAACAACAATGTCACAGTGTTATACTCTTATCCAATGCTGGTTTTGTAATTTCTGTGTCATGAGAGACAATATGTGATTTGTTTATGAGTTCATGTGGTAGCTAATAGTGTTATGCTACATTAGAAAAAAATATAAAAAGACATTCATTAAATTCACTTGACCATATACTTATTTTATGTAAAACAAAAACTTAAGACATGTTGGGATTGCTATGTTTTTGAGGTTTCATGTAACTTCTGGCCTAGTGTTACAAGGAGGAGAATATGTAGCACTTTGTAATCCATAAATAAAAAACTAATCCACACATAAATTTGGTCTCATATGTGATTGTTTTTCCTTCTTTGTTCCAATTCATAGATCAATTCTTCAACACAAGGTCCGAAAAGCCCAAGTCTAGATACAGAGGGTCACCCTCCCCTTTAGAGGACCGGGATTCAGTTCATAGAAAGGGTTACCCTCCCCTCTCTTTCTCAACCAACAACCAAACAAACCCTAGATGAAAAACCTTATATAAAAAACCTCCAATCATCACAGAAACCTAGATGATAAAACCCTAAACACTACAAACCCAAGATAAAAACCCTAATCATAGTATATATATACATATATATATATAGAGAGAGAGAGGGCTCAACCTGGAATCGGGGTTGCGAGGGGTCGCCGATGGTCGCAGGTGCTCGCCGATGGTTGCCGGAGGCACATGCGATCAACGGGGGTCCTGGTTGCTCTTCGAGTGGTTTTCGTGAGAGAGAGAGTCGAGAGAGACGGTCGAGAGAGAGAGTCGAGAGAGGCATATCTGGGGGTATTTATTTGAATGTTTTGGACCATCCGATTACACACGATCGGATGGTCGAGTACGCTTCAGTCCTTTCTAATCTGTGGTGGTCCTTTTTTTGGTCTGTATTTTTCAAATTATTTGATCTGCGTGATCAAACGGCTGTCACTTGATCCTGTGCGATCGGACGGCTGCCACACGATCCGCACGTCCGCAGGGTATCAAAACTCTCTCTCTCTCTCTCTCTCTCTCTCTCTCTCTATATATATATATATATATATATAGTCGAGTGATTCAGTGCGGGAATGCGGTCGTGCGAGAAACGACGTCGATCGTTCGATCGCGGGTCGCATCCAACGGTCGAGATGAATCGCCCCCGACCGTCCGATGCGATGGACCCGTGATCGACGGCCCGTGATCGCTTCCCGCACGACCACATTCCCGCACCGAATCACTTCCCTATATATATATATATATGCGGCAGGTGCGAACCGCGTATATACATCATTTATCGAGGTATATGCATCGATAAAGATAATATATCAAATCATTGAAACATATACCTCGTTGAAGCTTATCAAGGTATATACTTTCTTTATCGACGCATATACCACGATAAGTGATGTATATACGCAGTTCGCACCTGCCGCACCTAATCATTTATATATATATAGGGTTTTGTTATTTGTTCGGGACAGCTCCATTAAGAGCCGTTGGGTATGCTTCTAGACGGCTCTTGTGGGTGCTATCAGTCTGCCTCTGGACGACTCTACCCAGAGCCATCAGCTTTCTGTGTGTACGGGTACCATCAGATCCCGTACTGTTTGCGCGTATTGTGACCAAGTCATATCATTTCAGGACGCGTTAGGTTGACTTAGACTTTCTGGAGTCATTTCGTTGGACCGGAGGTGAGTGGACTTGAGTATCATATATAGTTTCAAAAGAATATATTATGTGTTCATGCTAAAACCATCTATTTTGTGGAATACAACTGTTAGTTTAAATATAAAAATGTGAGCATGCCTTTCATTGAGATATTTATCTTGGTATGATTGGTATGTTGAGATTTTTGCATGCTCTATTCTTTTGTGATTTTAAAGATATGATAGGCTATCAATGCATCCATTCCGTCTAGGTGGCTCGGTCTTGGTGGGCATACGTCTACGTGGTCAGGTCCGAGAACGTAGGACCCAAGTTTTTGTGGCTATGTCTACATGGCCATGCCTGCGAAAGACCCCATGAGCTAGGTGCTGCGAAGACGGACATGCGTGTTTGTGGTGTTGCATGCATCATGTTGGATAGGATTGTGTGTGTGTGTGTGTGTGTGTGTGTGTGTGTATTATTATTGCATGTCTTGGTGGCCTTGTTGTATATTTATTTTCTTGATATATTACATGTCTGTGTAGACATATTATGATATTTATACTTTGAATATAAATGTACTAATGGGATGTTAATGGTCCATTCACTGAGTGTGTTGTAACTGACCCCTCCTTTTTTCCTTTCAGATTTGAGGATCAAATAGTAGCATTTGTAGATCTTGAAGGCGTTAGCGAGATCAAGTTTGGTCGTCGTCCTTGATCGTTTAGTTTTGCTTTCATTATGATGAATAAAGCTTTTCTTTTTGGCATGTAGTAGACTTTTCTTAGATCTATCAACAAAACCGTAGAGATTGTTAAGTTTAATAATTATTATGTGTGTAATCATCCAAATTTGGGATGAATTATTGATAGATCTTTGTGATGTCTTAAGTAATAATTTATCAGTGTAGTTTAGTTGATTATTTAATTATGCTTGGATGAATGATGATTAAATTCTCTTAAATTACTCTGAGATTCGAGGATTATGACACGTAGCGCATCAACACCCTCGCCTAATATGGGTGGCGGATTTGGGGGCGTTACAAATTAAATATATACAAAGTTAGAATCATGTTGACAATGTGCAAAAAGAGTAGTTGGGATCAATGGTGAGTAGTCTCCTAGACCAATGGAGACTCTTGAAAAATATCAATATGCTACATAATCAGAAGGATTATCAGTGTACATATAAAACATAACAGTGTGCTAATAACAACGTAAATATAAAACCTATATTTTTCATTGTTAATCAAATCTCTCTAACCAATATAACATGTAATCTAGGTTTAGATAATATTGTATAGTCATCTAAGGTTAATAATACACGATCAAAAGAGGTTAAGGGTGTACAGATAAAGTATAACAGTGTACTCATAATAATGTAAACATGAAACATGTATCCCATTGCCAAATCATCCTATTATGTTTTATTATCACCTCATTTTGTTTTAGCTGAGGCATATAATCTTATACCCCTATACACTATCCAACATGCAGAGTGCAAAGAAAGACATTAAAAATATTCAAGAGGTTCCTCGCATGCCTCCACAATCTAATAAAACCCTCTTGCTCCATTCCTTTGTGTACTTTTTCCTTTCACTAGTGCATGTTTAAGACTAACCTGATGTTCTTGTGTTGTGTACAGTCTCTCATACCAATGAAAAGTCTAAAATGTTATCAATATACTTCATAATCAAAAGAAAGATTTAACAGTGTACATATGAAGCATAACAATATACTAATAACAATATAAATATATAAAACTCACATTTTTCATTGTCAATTAAACCCTCATAACCAATTTAACATATAAACTAGATTTATAAATCATTTCATAATCACCTAGGGTTAGGGATACATAATCAAGGGAGGTTAGGGGTGTACAAATGAAGCATAACAGTGTATTCATAATAATGTTAACATGAAACATATTTTCCATTGTCAAACCTTATAGGCTAGTTATTGGAGCAGTCGAGGAGATGAAGGTCTCAATTAGAATTGGTGGTGGAGGCTTCATATTTGTCAACCCCGTCAACACCATCTCCACCACCACCAACCCATTCTCCCCTTCTCAAATCATCTTCTTACGTTCCTCAGACCCCTTCAAGGTGCGAATTTCTTAAGAAGAACCATGGTGTTTTTCAATGCTAACAATGTGTATAGAAAATGATTATAATAAGTGGTCAACAATTTACACAAAAAGGATAACATTCCTTCACATATAATATGCTACTTATTATGTATAGTGACTTAACAATGAACTTACCCATCTATCATACTTCCCATATTCCTTCACATAATAATAGTTGGATGAGATATATATTTTGGAGGCCTAACAATAGTGCAAAGACAATCACTCATATAAAAACAATGTATATATCCATCTGACCTATGATAACAGTGTACAAACCTATGTGTGCATATGGGTTGAATAGACAATCCCTCACATGAAAAACAACGTATATAAAATTTTAATTGGTTATTAAGGCCCCAAATAGCAAAACAAATTCAAGCATGGATCATCTAAAATGATAACACAAATGAATATGCACGTAATAAGTAATCATCCCAAACAATACATGCAACCACTCAAGATTGAATTAATAAATCTAGACAAAAAAAATATACCTCATATAACTGTAATCCTCAAAAGACAGGCCAACAACCCCTGCCCCAATGGATGACGACCCATCACCACCTCTCCTAAATACATCCACCAAAATTCATTCATCCTCTCCCTAGAACACCCAATATGACCCATCACTACCTCTCTCAAACCCATCCACCAAAATCCCACTCATCCTCTCCCTAGAACACTCAATCTGACCCATCACCATCTCTCCCAATCCCATCCACCAAAATCTCACTCATCCTCTCCCTAGAACACCCAATCCACCCCTCCTGATCACATTCGCCTCCTCCCTCTGCCTCCTTGTGCTCTCTACAAACTGTTAGAAAGTTTTATATAAAGTTTGGGTTTCCCCCCATTTTTTGATTCAAAAGAGTTTAAATAAGTTTCAAATGTTTTAAAATGTTTTGGAGGGAAACAAATATGTGTTCCCTCTATTTGTTTTAGTGATTTGGGACTTCAGAACATAGTCCCATATTGGTTATTTTTTCTTTCCTTACCTCCTTATAAGGAAGAGGGTTGGTACTTGGGTAGGGTCCCAAGGGAGGGCAAGGGCTTGTGGATTGCATTTGCATTTGCATTTTGTATTTTGTATTTTGTATTTGGTCTTTGGTCTTTGGTCTTTGGCCTTTGGCCTTTGGTCTTTGGTCTTCGGGCTTTGGGCTTTGGGCTTGGGCTCGGGTCTGGGTCTGGGTCTGGGTCTGGGTCTGGGTCGTCTGGAAGAGATAACAGAGATAGAGAGTTTTCGTTTTCGTCTCAGTCGTAACAGTCGCCGCGGCGCGATCTGTAACCGCCGTGATTAGGGCGACGCGATTCGTAACCGCCTTGATTAAGGCGCCGCGTGATTGAGGGCGAACGTTCGTCTGTTCGAGTTTTGTCTCAAACGGCTCTCTTCCTCCCACGCCTATATAAATAGGCTATGGGAGGACTGCAAAGGTATGCAATCTCAGCGTTCTCTCTTCTTCATCCAGAAAAGTTTTTGTTCTTCTTTTGGCGATTGTTCGAGTCAGCGACCGGTTCACGAATTCTTCTTCCTGCTGCACCAGAGGAGAAGATCAGCGAGGCTGGGTGGTTGTATCCGGGGAGCAGATCGTCGAGTACCCTGTGCGATTGAGGGGGCGATTCTGTTCTTAAGACAGCGTTCTACGTGCCTCCATCCAGGCCATCTCTGAACCCTTTCTGTTTTGATCTGCTGTTTGGTCATCTGTTTATTGTTTAATCTGATTTCGACAAAAGTTTTTCCAACAATTTAAGAACAGAATCCTTTTGTTTTCAGATTAAACTTGTTTTATTCCCTTCACACACCACCATGGCCTTTAATGATGATAGAGAGTCTGCCAAACCCGATACCAAGTTCAATGGAGAGAACTTCAAGAGATGGCAGCAGCAGGTGAAATATTGGCTGACCACACTGGGCCTTATTTCTGCCATCTCTGTTCCCTCTGTTGACTCCGGAAATGGTTCTGATTCCACCACCAAAGTCACAGACCAGTCTACAAGCAAAACCCCTGATGCCCCTTCTGTGAGTCCTCAGGATCTTGACTATTTATGTCACGGTCGGATCCTATCTACCCTTTCTCCAGATCTATATGATGCATACTGCTCCACCAAAACATCCTTAGAACTTTGGAATGCCTTAGAGGACAAATACGGTTTAGAGGATGCAGGTTTAGAAAGGTACCATTTCGTAGATTGGCTAGAGTATAGGATGGTAGAAAACAAAACTGTTACTACCCAGATCCTAGAGTACACCAAACTGATTCAGAATGCCAAAGCCAAGGGTTTCAACTTGGAAGAGAATATCCAAGTTGCTGCACTTGTTGAAAAACTGCCCCTTTCTTGGGACAACTTTGCAAAAACCCTTAGGCACCGTCAAGGCCAAATGTCTATGTCTGATTTGATCAAATCTTTGAAAACTGAAGACATACACAGGGTCAAAGACAAAAAAGTCAGTCATTCTGAGTCCAACCTAGTAGAGGGAAAGAAATTCAAACCGAAAGGAAAGAATTTCAAACCCAAAAAGAGTCTCTTCAAGAACCCAAATGCCAAAAGTGACCCCAAGTCTAAACCAAACTCCACCAAAAAGACCTACCATTGTTATGTCTGTGGGAAGCCCGGGCACTTTGCAAAGGACTGTCGTCACCGCAAAGACCCAAAACCTGGAAACTCTTCCTACACTGATCCTCCTCCCCAAGTCCACATGGTGACCTTAGAAGGAAAACCCGTTGATTTCACTGATAGGTATGTAACTATTTCTCCTGAAATAAATGCTGTGAGCATTTCCACTGATTGGTGGATTGATACTGGGGCCAACACTCATGTTTGCTTCTCTCCTTCTTCCTTTTCTGAATATCAGCATTCCGATGGAAGAAGGGTGATGATGGGTGATTCCGGCGCTGCAGACATCAAGGGATCTGGACGAGTTGACCTGAAGTTCACTTCTGGGAAGGTCCTAACTCTTCGAGAAGTGCAGCACGTACCAAACATCAGGAGAAATTTAGTTAGTGGATCCTTGTTAATCCAAGCGGGTTACAAGTTAGTTTTTGAATCAAATAAGGTTGTAATAACTAGATTTGGATCCTTCATTGGGAAAGGATATTTGTGTGATGGTTTATTTAAATTATGTACTGTTGACTCTTTTGATTGCAAAAATGATAATAATACTCCTGTTGTTTTTATGACCGAATCATGTGATGTTTGGCATGCTAGGCTAGGTCATGTTAATCATAACTCTATGAGAAAATTGATGAGCATGGAATTAATTCCTAAAGTCAATTTGATAACTCTAAGAGGTGTGACATTTGTGTGCAATCTAAACTGCCTAAGAAACCTTTTAGAACTGTTAACAGAAATTCTAGTATTCTTGAATTAATACACACTGATGTATGTGATTTGAATGGAATATTGACTAGAGATAACATGAGATATTTTGTGACATTTATTGATGATCATTCTAGATATTGCTATGTTTATTTGCTTAAATCTAAAGATGAACAGTTTGACAAATTCAAGATCTATAAAAATCAGGTTGAAAATCAATTAGAAAAGTCTATTAAAAGGGTAAGGTCTGATAGAGGTGGTGAGTACACTTCTAATGAATTAAATTTATTTTGTGAACAAAATGGTATTATTCATGAAATGACTGCTCCCTATGCTCCACAATCCAATGGAATTGCTGAAAGAAAAAATAGGACTTTAATTGATATGGTTAATTCTTTATTTGCTCAATCTGGTGTAAATAATAAATTTTGGGGTGATGCTTTATATACTGCAAATTTTATTTTGAATAAAATTCCTTTTAAGCATACTGATAAAACTCCACATGAATTATGGTATAGTAGGAAACCTTGCATGCAATATTTGAAAGTTTGGGGCTGTTTGGCCAAAGTTAAAATTCCTGAAATCAGGAAAAGAAAACTTGGGCCTAAAACAGTAGATTGCATATTTTTGGGATATGTAGAACATAGTCATGCAAATAAATTTCTTATTATTAAATCTGAAATTCCTGATTTTCGAGTTAATAATATTTTTGAAACTAGACCTGAAGATGCTATTTATTATGAGTCTATTTTTCCTATGAAAGAAAAAATTATTAGACCTGTTGGTGAAACTCTTCTCATGTTGCATCTACATCTGCATCTACTTCTGAATACCCTATTTATGATGAACCTGAATTTGATGATAATCTTGGGAGAGGTAAAAGAATTAGAACTGAGAAGAATTTTGGTTCTGATTTTTATATCTATCTCGTGGAAGATGATCCCAAGACTTATCAAGAAGCTATGAATTCCGTTGATGTTGGTTTCTGGAAGGAAGCCATAAACAACGAAATTGAAAGCATAATGAACAACAACACTTGGATTTTATGTAATTTACCTTCTGGTTGTAAATCTATTGGTTGTAAATGGGTATTTAGAAAGAAATTAAAACCTGATGGATCTATAGATAAATTTAAAGCTAGATTAGTTGCAAAAGGTTTTAGTCAAAAAGAAGGTGTAGATTTCTTTGACACTTACTCACCTGTTTCGAAAATTTCTTCCATTAGAGTCCTAATTGCCTTAGCTGCCATATATAAGCTCGAGGTCCATCAAATGGATGTTAAGACTGCCTTCTTGAATGGTGATCTTGATGAGGAGATATATATGGATCAGCCTGAAGGCTTTGTGGTTCCAGGACAAGAGAAATTGGTGTGCAAACTGGTTAAGTCTTTATATGGACTTAAACAGGCACCTAAACAATGGAATGAAAAATTTCATAAAATTGTTTTATCTGCTGGTTTTGTGAGTAATGAATCTGATAGCTGCATTTATAGTAGAATGAAAAATGATGCATGTGTAATTCTATGTTTATATGTAGATGATATTCTGATATTTGGTACGAACATGTTAATCATTAACGAGACTAAGAATTTCTTATCTAGTAAATTTGACATGAAAGATCTTGGTCCTGCAAATATAATTCTGGGCATAGAATTAACTAGATTGCATGATGGCATTTCTATTTCTCAGTCTCATTATGTTGAAAAAATTTTGAGAAAATTTGAATATTATGATTGTAATCCTGTTTCTACACCATATGATCCCAATTTTCATTTAAAGGTAAATGTAGGGGATCCTGTCCAACAACCTAGATATGCACAAATCATTGGTAGCTTAATGTATTTAGCTAACTGTTCTAGGCCTGACATCTCTTATGCTGTAGGAAGACTGAGTAGATACACTAGTAATCCTAATGCAGACCACTGGAAAGCCTTATGTAGGGTCTTTAGATATCTTAAAGGCACAATTAGATATAGTTTGCACTATTCTGGTTATCCATCTGTTTTAGAAGGATACACTGATGCGAACTGGATCTCTGATTCTGATCAGACCAAGTCCACCAGTGGATATGTTTTTATTCTAGGAGGTGCTGCTGTATCATGGAAGTCTGCTAAACAAACTGTTAGAGCAAAGTCCACCATGGAAGCTGAGTTCATTGCCTTAGATCTTGCTGGTGAGCAAGCTGAATGGCTTAGAAACCTGCTTTTAGATATACCTATTGTTAGAAGACCTCTTCCACCTATATCTATTCATTGCGATAATAAGGCAACCATAGATAAAGCCAAACAGTCTAAGGACAAACCTGGAAAGAGATTCATGAGGCTTAGGTATCAGAATGTAAGGGACTATGTCTTACATGGAGTGATCTCACTTGAATTTGTTAGATCAGTAAGTAACATTGCAGATCCCCTTACTAAAGGATTAGCGAGGAGGCTAGTCTTATCAGCATCGAGAGGGATGGGGCTAAAGCCCTTAGAGTAGCACCACAGTAGATACCCTACCTTATCAATTGGAGATCCCATGAGATAGGTTCAAAGGGACAAACAAGCTGTTGAGTGACTATGTAAAAGCACTAAAATCTAAAACCATCCCTATGGTGCTAGTGCTTTAACTGTGATGGTTTAGGAAGAGCTAAAAAACTCTGAATGAATTCAAGGTCTTTAAGACAGGGTATAGGACCACGCAGTATACCCTTGGAGAATTCTACTATAAGAGTGTGATCGTGGGGCCGCGATCTATGAGAACACGGGCTGATCTCTAGAGCACTCTCGAAACCAGATACGCGTAATGGCCGTAATGCGCACACCGACTTGAAACCTGGTCTAGTACTCGAGCTATGCTGTGTGACTAATCGAAATCTGATCAAAAGGGTCTAGTTCAAGACCTAGTTCACTACGTCCCTTCAGATGGAAATCAGTCAATACTAAGTAGAGGTTCAAAGCCCTAAGCTACCTCTACCGAATGCATAGTAAAACATCGCCATATTTTATTTTCTTTAAAACTTTGAAACTTGAGGGGGATTGTTAGAAACCTTTATATAAAGTTTGGGTTTCCCCCCATTTTTTGATTCAAAAGAGTTTAAATAAGTTTCAAATGTTTTAAAATGTTTTGGAGGGAAAAAATATGTGTTCCCTCTATTTGTTTTAGTGATTTGGGACTTCAAAACATAGTCCCATATTGGTTATTTTTTCTTTCCTTACCTCCTTATAAGGAAGAGGGTTGGTACTTGGGTAGGGTCCCAAGGGAGGGCAAGGGCTTGTGGATTGCATTTGCATTTGCATTTTGTATTTTGTATTTGGTATTTGGTCTTTGGCCTTTGGCCTTCGGCCTTCGGTCTTCGGTCTTCGGGCTTTGGGCTTTGGGCTTGGGCTTGGGTTCGGGTCTGGGTCTGGGTCTGGGTCTGGGTCGTCTGGAAGAGATAACAGAGATAGAGAGTTTTCGTTTTCGTCTCAATTGTAACAGTCGCCGCGGCGCGATCTGTAACCGCCGTGATTAGGGCGACGCGATTCGTAACCGCCTTGATTAAGGCGCCGCGTGATTGAGGGCGAACGTTCGTCTGTTCGAGTTTTGTCTCAAACGGCTCTCTTCCTCCCACGCCTATATAAACAGGCTATGGGAGGACTGCAAAGGTATGCAATCTCAGCGTTCTCTCTTCTTCATCCAGAAAAGTTTTTGTTCTTCTTTTGGCGATTGTTCGAGTCAGCGACCGGTTCACGAATTCTTCTTCCTGCTGCACCAGAGGAGAAGATCAGCGAGGCTGGGTGGTTGTATCCGGGGAGCAGATCGTCGAGTACCCTGTGCGATTGAGGGGGCGATTCTGTTCTTAAGACAGCGTTCTACGTGCCTCCATCCAGGCCATCTCTGAACCCTTTCTGATTTTGATCTGCTGTTTGGTCATCTGTTTATTGTTTAATCCGATTTCGATAAAAGTTTTTCCAACACAAACTCCTCAAATGCCCTCCACCAAACGCACCCAAAGACTCCGTGGCTGGGACATACTGAAAAACCCTGAACAAATCGGTGAGATTCGGGAAAGAATGGGAGAGTGACTAGGGTTATTTTGGGAGAGAGAGAACAGAGATAATGAGTTTTTTTGGGGAGAGAATGGATTTAAATGGGAGGGTAGAATGTATTTTTAATTTCTATCTGAGGTCTGTTAGTTAAAGGGATCCAAAGATAATATGTTTTGTTATTTATGGGCCTATTATTATGATAAAATGTTTCAGGGACTAATAGTTAATACAAGGGTATCCCCTGGGACCTCTAATTAATTTTCCCTTTTATTTATTTATTTATTTGGATTTTAGATATATACCTTTGATATATTCTTTATTTTGTTAAAGAGAAATTAATTAGGGGACCATATGATCACTCATCTAATATTTTTAGAACACTGAAACTTTTTAATTTTTTTTTAGGTCGATAAGGTGTTAAAAAATTATCTTTAGGCCCCTCAAGCCGGATGATGTTAAAAAATACTGAAAATGTCCTCACTCAATTATGAGAAGTTCAACTATGTATTGGGAAGTGCTAACAATGTACTAGAGATACTTAACATTGTAATGGAAAGTGTTTATAGTGTACTGAAATAATTGGGCGGTGCGTATTTTATGTGAAGATTAACTATGTAATGGGGAATGTTAATGTATTGAATAGTTTTAACAGTGTACTAAATTTATTGGACGGGGACATTTTTGATATTTCTGAACAACATTCGACTGGAAGGACCTAAAGATAATTTTTCATTTCTTTAAGAGATTAAAAAAAATTTGAAAAATTCCAGAGATTTAAAAATAATAGATGGGTGACACAAGGACTTCTAATTAAGTTTCCTTTTTTTATTATGATATTTTATTATTCTAGTTGAAAAATATAATAATAAATTTTTTAATGTTTGATTAATCATGGATAAACAGCAAATAATATGTAGATAAAAATTTATAAAATGTAAAACGAATTTGATAAGTGATTTGACATACACCCTCTTTGTACAAGTGGCATAGATTGAGTGAAATAACAAAATTTCAGGAATGGTTTAGAATATCAATACTAACTTATTTTTACTTTTATAACATAACTATATTTTCAACTATTTCTTGTAAACAAACATGATTTTTGGTTTATTCCTCATATTCTATTATAATTTTCTCTTATTCCTCTATCTAAGCATGACAAAAGTGTATATATATAAACCTCTAAATTTTTTAAGACTTGAGGTAGCGTTTGTTACCAAGTTTGCATAATTGATTTTCTACAAATACTGGGTTTAAAACTGATTCAACAAGAACCTGTCTCTCCCTATCTTTTTTCAATTGCAGTTCTTAGATACTGTTTACCTGATTCCTTCTGTAGTAACCTGCAATTGCAAAAATTTGGTTGTATGATTGCAGGATCAGCTTTCTATAAATGTAAAAATTATTTAATTATATAATCAAATGCTGCCTCATATTATATATATATATATATATATATATATATATATATAGACTCGTGATTACGTACGGTCGTGCGGTCGGTGCGGATTCGACGTGCGTTGTCCAATCGCGGGTCCATCGCATCGGACGGTTGGGTGCGATTTACGTCGACCGTTGGATGCGATGGACCCGCGATCGGACGACACACGTCGAATCCGCATGACCGCACCGACCGCACGCTATCACTCGACTATATATATATATATATATATATATATATATATATATATATATAGGGACGTGATTGCGTGCGGCGAATGGCAGGTGCGGCAGCGATCACGGGCCGTCGATCACAGGTCCATCGCATCGGACGGTCGGGGGCGATTCATCTCGACCGTTGGATGCGATGGACCCGCGATCGAACGGCCCACGTCGCGGACGCACCTGCCGTTCGCCGCACGCAATCATTTTCATATATATATATTATTGTATATATAGAGTAAATTGAGAAAGATATAGGGAAACTGGTTAGTACGGTCAGATTGGATTTGACGGATTCTTTGGGGGTGGATACACGGTGAGTACATATAATTTATTAAAGTATATATTTCATTTATTAAATTAATTGTCTAATTAGATGAGTCGTAATATTTTTTTAAAGGGAGTTTTAGTCTCAAGTCCCCGTAAACTATCAAATTTAGCGATTGATCCCTAACTTCTTCATATTTTGATTTTAGTCTCTACATTTAAATGATAATTTAAGAATAAGTCCATGGGAGAGACTTATTCCTAAATTATTAAGTTTGTTTTTAAGTTCCTGAGAGGGCTTATTCCTAAATTATCATTTAATTGTAGGGACTAAAACCAAAATATGAAGAAGTGAGGGATCGATCGCTAAATTCGATAGTTTACAGGGATTTAAAACTAAAAATATCTTTTTTAAAATGAGGTGTGGACTGCATTTGAGGTTGAAAATGAGATTGAGTTTAACATTTCCCTAATGTATTAGGGCGTGTTGCAGCACCGTCTACAGTGTGACGGTTCCCCAATGGCCTATAATATATATTCCACTAATGCGTGTATAAAAAAAAAATAGTAATAGTTTATCTAAATATGTATTTACTATTTTTTATAATAATAATAATAATAATTGTCCTTGATGAATAAATACTTCAAGTAAAAAATAAAAAAGGTTGGAGGCCGCACATGGACTAGGTGTTTCGTTTTCCTATGTTTTATGGCTCATGGGCCTTATTATATGCATCTATCATGGTAGTGGGTGTGGTGCAATCCATTTATCTTTGAGCAATGAGCATTAATACACTCAGTCCGTTTTGCAGCTCCATAAATTATCATAACGTAATATATATTTCACTATCATAATATATGAGGTTCTATCATAAGATATGATACAAAATTTTTTTATCATTCTTTTTAATTTGAAAAAATATACTAATGTATCTTAGTATATACTTCATTTGAAGGATGTATGGTTTAAAAAAAAAGAAAAAAAAACTAGTGTAAACTGCAATTGGGGCTACAATAGGGCTAGATGTATCATTTTTTTTTTTTTTTTTGGAAAATCATGTCCACCCCCATTTAGCTTAAAATAAACCGTTATTACATATTTGTTTAAATTTATTGAAACTTTTTTAAGTTAAAAACAATATTAAAAAAATTCATATTCTCTAAGCTGCGTTAGGTGTGCTTTTCAAATGATAACTTATTGATTATCTTAAATTTTTTTTTGACATAATTACATTTCACTTTATTTACTAATTATGTCCAAATCATTCATCTCTTCTAACTCCTTTCTCTTCCAAAAGCACCAGAGAATGAGAGTGAAAAAAAAATTGAACTTTAAAGAGAGGGGGAAGGGGAAAAATAAAGAAATAAAGAACTTGATTAACAGAGATCAAGTTCTATTTTTTCTCTCTCTTTTTTAATTAACGTGGAATCCATGATTTCATAATATTCTTTTTTACATATTATTTACAGAGGACGAATGGGTCATCAATATTTTATTACAGTTCCGTTGTATAATATTTGTAAAATTTAGCTGTAATCTACAAGTTTCAATTTATAATATGTAAATTTCAAGTGCAACAAACATGAACACTATCAAAAGTATTTCTTTTCCAGCTTACATATTATGATTTTTTTAATCTGTTTTTAGCGTAAACATGCAACAATGATTTATTTTAAGCTAAAAGCTATAATCACTAACTCTAGAAACAATGCATTGAAAGCCATCTAATTTAAAAATGGTTGTTGCTAAAGGGCTTTATTTTGCACTATCTTCACCTGTAATTTTTAAAAATTACCATGGTTTTGAGATTATTTTCACTTTTTTACACTCGTCAAAATTTATTGGCAAATCTAGTCTTCAAATAGAATCAACATGACATGTTAAGGGTCATTATGTCTTAAACCATATTTTTATATATTTTTTTATTATTTATGTTGAAGGCAAATGATGTACTTTTGTATTTGTTTCTTGAATTTTTTTTTATTGAATTGCGTAGGAATTTTGTTATATTAGGATTTATGCATTTACTTCAAATATCAATTTTTAAATTTTTAAAAATTTAGATATATAAAAATATAAAAGAAACTCAATAAAACAAATCCTAAACAACTCTAAAAAAATTAATAAAAATGTCTGGTCTGATTGAAAGTGCCCTGATAAAAATGTGTGGCCTACAAAACTTATGCCTGGACTATTTATCCTGATTGGTGTTTTCTCAATAAGGAAAATTCAACAAAATAAAGACGAAAGTAAATACATAAATCCTTATAAAAATAACAAAGGTTACCAAGTCCTTATATTTTAGATAATCCTATATAAATCTCTGTTAAAATTGGGATAAATTTTTTTACAGAAATCCAATTATTATCTGTAGGTGCCATTTTGCCTAGCGCACTAGAATGGGCCGGATGCCTTGTGACCCTATTGCACGGATCCGCGACCCGATCAACCCGAACCTGATGCAGCCTGGCCTATCAGCCCGCTAAGATCCGACAACAGTGTCCCAAGCCAGTATATTTTGAATTAATGTTCTGGATTATCAAGAATGATTTCTTTATACTCTTAAATATATTCACTTGATTTGAAATTATCACTATCCAATTTTCAAATTAGAATAATATATCATAGAATTAAAGTCATCATTGACTGATACTTGAAATTCCAACAAAATATATATCTTATCCAGGATATAATTAACAATTTCCTTGAGATATATACTTGATCCCCATAACATCATGGATCTTTTCTCATCGTCTGATGAGGAAGTGATCGACCACTAATCCTAGGACAACCCTAAATATGGAGCTAATTCTCTCTAAAGGTATGTAAAATTCTTTTTCAATAATCTTAATTGGCCATCAATACTGACTTGAGCGTCGGAAGGTCTTCTGCATGTCCGCACCTCCCTGTGTCTTCGACGTTCGAGGTGGAGCGCTCACCGACAGATATCAACAAACGGAGCGGAGGAGAGCGGGAGCGGACAAATCTAATTACCTATACCCGATATATCGATTTTTTACCCTTCATCATCTATGGGTTAAATTTTCATCTAAATTTGATAGAATATTTATAGAATATTTCATCACTATGTTATTGTGTAGATATTATAGTACCTATAAGTAATCATAAAAATAATTAGTCCTTACAAAAGATCAAATTTACGTTGTAGGACTTTTAAATTTATTCATTCTTAGAGACATTATTTAGAGGGGTAAAAAAGTGAGTGGCAATTTAATCATTTTATGGTATAGGTCGGAGTTCATTAGGGTAGGAGGGTTAACCTCTGAAGATTGCATGAATGTATATGGATTTTTAATGAGTTTTCAAGTACTTGTACGTTTGTCCCAATGTTGAGAATGACTTATATGAGATTATCCATGGTTGTAGGGAGGTGAATGTTTTTAACCCTAAGAGAAATCTAGACTACAATATAACAATTAACATACCATGTTGACTCTAATACATAAATGTCAAAATAAAAAATAAGAATAAGATTCACAATTATTTTTAAAAATTTTCCTTTTAAATTTCTTTTGGTGCAGGTTGGATAGAGATGAGCTATTATGTGGTTTATGACTAATTTAGAAATACATTTCTATATTAGTGAAATAATTAATTTTCTGTTTCGTTATGTTTTTAGTTATTTTCATTAAGGAAACGTAATAATAAAATTTTTATTGTTTGGTTGGCCATAGATAAGTTTTGGATAAAAAATGAATAAGGTGTGAATAAATATTTATAAAAAATGAAAAATGATTTGACTTTTGGATCCACTGATTTATAGGTGGTGATGATAATTGATTTGACAATGGAACTCTTTAAATCAGTAGAATGGATTTGGTGGAATAACACAATTCTCAGCGTATTCCCATTTATTTTGATATAGTTACACCCATCTATTCATTCCACCCAAACAGATTTTTAGATCTATTCTCTTCTTATTCCCTCCTATTCTCCCCCTATTCAATTATCCAAATGGCACTGATGATTAGTTCCTCCATGTCTCACATTTCCTTGATCGAGGTTGCCTTTCAAAAAGTGGTTATAATGAACTTAATAAAATTTTCATATCTTAACAAGTTATTTTTTGTGGGTAATTTTTTTTTCTTGGTCGAATCTTCCATTATGAGTTGACAACTAGATTCGAATCCAAGTCCCTCTCCTCCAACGAAGAGGAAGTTTTGTATATTTTAACAAATTATCCTACTTCTAACAGATTATTCTAAACTTAATAATCTTATTAAAAAAAGGGTTAAAATCAATGCTTCCAAAATAAATATTCAACTAGCTAATCAAATAAGTGGTTACTATTTAATATTTATTTAACTCCTTTTTGTTATTGTCAAAAAGATCATTTAACCCATCAAAAAGTTCACTAAGAGCTAGTCTATATACGCTTAAATTGTTATAGTTTGTTAGTTAATTTCCATCACCACCCATTAAGAATATTTTAATCCCATTAGTTTACAATGGAACCCATCAAGATGTATAGCAATTGCACAATTAATTGGAACTGAGTTTATGTATGTACATTATTTATATATGCAAAAAACCTTCCATAATGAGCCTGTATAAATGTAAATACATCTATATATGCGGCCAATGTGAAGTATCCATATGCTTTGATTTTATTTATATTTATTTTTCATAAAATCTGTACTTGCTGTAATGAAGCATGTATTTTTCTTTTTGGATGATAATGATGTTCCTATTCACAAAGAAGGGATTACAAAAGGCTAGATGCTAGACATAACCACAAAAAGTTATGTCTTGGAGGTAAAAGCTAAAAAGGGAGCAAAAACCACCATTAAAGGTGATTGCATCCCTTCTAATAAATGATCTATTAAGACATTTTTTAAACTAAGGTGTGCACATGTCAAATCATTCTTTTACTTAAAACTTTATTCACATCTTCTTCACTTGTTATCTACATTTTATTCTTGATCAATCAAATAATGTTTTTTATTATTATTATATTTTTCAATAATAATAATTAAAAAGACAACCAAATAGAAAATGATTTATTCTATTGGTATAACTATCTATATCAGAATAGCTTATGTCGCTATTCAAATGGGGCCTCGAGAATTAGTGTGCCTTGAGAAAAAGATATGAAGTTTTAGAATTTACCTCATCTTTGTTTTCAGTTGGACAACTGTCTTTTGTCTTCCTGTATTTTATTTGCAAGACCTAATTAATTAACCACCAATCCTTATATTGAAAATACTTTGTGACGAGGTCCTAGTTATGTGAAGCCATCAACTGCCCTGTTTTCTTCCCTTGAAATCATATGGGAGGACTTTCCATTGAGAGAGAGATTGGAGTAGTGGCATTTGAATTCTCTTAATAATCTGGTTGCAGTCCATGGAGGCTCTCTTGTCATGCAGCCAAGAAGCTATGATTTCATAGTCTGACTCCAGTTGGACATTCCTGAATCCCATAGATATTGCACCCCTCAGGCCATCAACTAAACTATGCGGGTGCATCTACCCCCACCACAATATCGACTGATTCCACATCCCAACTAAACCCACCAGTCTAACTTATAAATATTCATAATTCCACAACCCTATATATACAAATACCATCCCTTCCTAATCTCACCACCTAAATTCTTTTGTTTTGTTTAGTCCTTCAGTGTTTCTTCTTCTTCTTCACTATGAAATCAAAGCAACAACAATGCTAACGAAGCGACTCTCACCTTCACTGCCTCATCGTCCTCTCAAATCACCTCCAGATTTTTCAGCACCTACATGTGTTTCTTCTTCGTAGTGAAATCTCTCTCTCTTTTTAGGTGGTGAGATTAGGAAGGGATGGTGTTTGTATATATAGGGTTGTGGGATTATGAATATTTATAAGTTAAACTGGTGGGTTTAGTTGGGATGTGGGATCAGTCAATATTGTGGTGGGGGTAGATGCACCCAAACTATGCAGTTCTAACAAATATATTGTCCATTCTTGAGACAGTGACAAAGACAAAGTTAAGAGTGAACCATCTGTTGTGCATGACAAAAAAAAATTAGGCTATTCATTTTTTGTCACAAAATACCCACACCATCTGCATTAACTTTCATCCAAAACTGAGGAGACCACATGGAAAAGGATTTAGTCTAAACTTTGTCCAATAGAGGGATTGAAAAGTTGACTGAAAGAGACCTCAACCATAGAGTTGGGACGATGCATATCAAAAGCATCATCACCAAAGAGGATTCTGATGATACGATTTAAAGATTAGCCAGGCTGCTTTGACAATCAGTTAATATTTTGAAGATAAATTATCTTATATTTATTGGATAAAAAGCTCATCAATTTTATTTTTAGTCACATGCATTATCAAAACAAAAACAAAAAATAGGAATAGATGTTATTCAAGCCTTTAGGTGGAATAACATCTATTTCCATTTTTTTGAAGAAGTTAGGATATTGCATCTCAAAAGCAATTATGGAGGTAGAATGTTGCATCTCAAATTAAAATCATCATCACCAAAGTTGAGTATTTTGGAAGATTAGTGGGGCAGTGTTGTCAATTAGTTAATGTTTTTAAGATAAGTTAACCTAAATTTATTAAATAAAAAATTTATCAATTTTGTTCTTATTCACATTATCAAAATTGAGACAAGAAGTAGGGATAAATGTTATTCCAGCCTTTAAGTGGAACAAAAAAAATTCTATTTATATTTTAAAATTAGAATAACTTTCCACACTTTATATTGGTTATTTTTTTTATACTAAATGGTATAATTTGTTCTCCACACACTATTTATTTTCTTATCCTAATAATTATGGCTTTATCAAACTAACCCTGAGTACATACAAGTTGGGGATATTGTTCCTCTCCTTCATATGAACTATGGTGGCTGAGAAAGAGTGGTTTTGATGATGAGTTTTTGAGGATTTGTAAGAATGATGGTTTTGAGTTTCATAGAGCATAGTACATTCTTGGAGAAACTAACATCTAGGCTTTCTCATCCCCCATTCTTTTCAGCAGATTCCCCTGGATGAAGGCAAAATATGGCCATGGAAGAGAGGGTTAATATTTTCAGAGCCATGTTGACTTAAACACACATGAAGTGGATGGAGTGAGATCCCTCTTGATCAAGGCCTCGCAACAATGAGGCCTTGGACCTGATTTTTTTTTATGAGACCCTAACCAAAGATATGAACCCTCGAGAACTGTTTTGGTTGCCTATATTTAGGACCCGTTTGAAACGGGAATAAGCTCCTGGATAACCTGGTATTGACTATAATAGGGGTTAACCCGTTTGTTTGCCTAGTATAACTTGAAATATCTTATGCAGAATAAACAGGTATAAAGTGGTATATGAATTCCAACCAACCCTTGGAATTAAAGTTATCTTAGGTTATTTCACCCAAAGAATATGTGAGTCAACTGTCAAATTAACTGTTATCACCTTTTATAAATCACTTGTCAAATCAACTATCATTATTTTTTCACCATTTATAAATTTTTATTCATACTTTATTTACATTTTACCCAAACAATAAAACATTTATTCTTACGTTTACCAATGAAAATAATTCAAAACACAACTAAACACAAAATCGTTTTATTCTTATTTATACTCATTTATACCGGAATAAATGTATACAAAAAAATAAATCATATTCCCGTTTCAAACGGGGCGTAAAAATAAAAAAACTATTTAAAAGTGTAGTCACATGATTTCGACTTGGAAATGTTACGCTCAGTCCTGTTTTTACCCAAATGTAATACAATTTAACGGAATTGTAAAAAAAGACTATGCGTTATAGTGCACTTTGGACATTCATGCATATAGAGAGATCACTCTCCCCAAGTAGATTAATTAATTTTTTTCCATATTTTATAATTTGTTATCTATATCGTATTTATATTTTATCCATAACATATTCATATCAATTAAACAATTAAAACTTCTTTATTATGTTTTTCAACAGAAATAACTAAAAATAAAATCAAACAGAGAATGACTTATTTTTTATCTATATTAAAATAATATCAATTCCAGAATAGGTTATTGAGTTTACCCCTGTTTGGGGTGAGATATAACTAAAGAATAAGATAAAATATAGAGATTAAGGAAAATATTATTTTTCATTTTGAGAGAATAAAACTTGATAGCTATTGGATAAGTTAGGAATATGTTCGATTAGGGGGTGCTAGAATTGTTTATCAAAGCTTATCTATGCTAATGGATAAAAATACCATTTTGTGTCATTAAAATATCTATCTCACTATGCTCTCACACGTATAAAAAAAAAATGTCACATTTATCATATCACATACATATCTCACATTCATTCCCAAACACATACAATTTTATGCACAGGTATAATTATCATCTAAAAAATCATAAACCCCTGAAAATAACATAAAAAACAACCAGACAAAGATTTGTTAATTTTGCATTACCGTATTATAGCTAATTAGCTATCAGAATAATTTTTCATTACACTACAAACGGGAAAATTTTTGTATTAGTTAGTATGTAATGATGTGTATCATATAAGTACATGTTTGGATAAATGATGTGTGTCCTCCAAAGTGCATTAATGAATTTTTTTTTAATGAATTTTACTTAATAAAAGATTTTTAACTCTTTGATGGATACGCATCGCCCATTAAAAATGTACCGATATGATTTCCATCAATACATACTAATATGAAAATTTTCTATATGAAATTCCATATAGGGCATTTGGGTAAAGGAATATGGAAGGAATAGGTGGGAATAGAGAAGAATAAAGAAAAAAAAGTGTTTGGATAGATAGAATAAGTGGGTCTAGCTATGCAGAGTTAAGTGAGAATAAGCTGGTATTTGTATTCCAGCCCCCTCCTGGAATTGCATTATTCCTCCACTGGTACAAGCAGACCCGCTTGTCAAATCACATGTCATCACATCTGTGGAGGAAAAATATGCACCGTGTTAAAAGATGACACGTGTTAGGGCTTAGATGGGTATGTGCCACCATATCCGACATCTATGAACCCGAACCTACAAGTGAAATACCGAGCACTCCTGAGTAGATGAAACACGACTAGATTGAATTAGGTCTGGTCGGACGATCTTATACCTCACTGGCGAATGCCATCCTAAGTATGTGAGATACGACCAGATTGTCAGGTCTGGTTGGACGATCTTATACCTCGTTGATGAATGACTAAATACATGCCGAGCGTGTGTACCGACCAAACCAAGACCATGAGGAGAGTCTCAGAATCGGTCAGACACCCATAACGCCAACGCCTATAATTGTCAGGTGAATAATTAAGGTCCATTACTCATAAAGCATGGGTAATTAAAAGCACATTCAACTACAATAAAGTAAGGCGGTTACCACAAAACTTACCCACTAAGCACCCATTAAGAGAGAATTATTAATGGGGTTAGTAACAATGGCTATCTAGCCCATAAACCCTATAAAAGGGAAGGTTAACAATAAATTGAGGTATGAGTTCACTTAGCTAATAAGCTACATTTACAGTGAGATTATCCTCCTTTGAATTCCCTTACGAATACATCTCTTCATAGTCCCTTTGGTTGACACCGCACCGGTGTCTCCCTGATTCCCTTTTGAGTGCATGATCCACGTTCAACTGGTCTCTATTCGAGAAGGAGGCTCCGACTGATAAAATTAACGGAAGGGGAAAAATACCTCTTATACATTAAATCATTTGTCATCACTTCTTATACATCAATGAATACCACATGTCAAATCAACATTTTATATTCACATTTTATTCTTCATCAACCAAACAACTCAACCTTTATTATTATGTTTCTAAATGAGAATAACAGAAAACACAACTAAACAGAAAATCAATAAAATAACTATAAATCCTAGGCCCCCATTTGGAACAGGAATAAACCCCTGGATAACATGGTATTGATTGGAATAGGGGTTTTAACCCGTTTGTTTGCCTGGTATAACCTGTGATATCTTATGCAGAATAAACTGGTATAAAGTGATATATAGATTCCAACCAACCCCTCAAATTAAAGTTTTCATAGCTTATTCTACCTAAAGAATATGTGGGTCAACAGTCAAATCAACTGTCATCGCCTTTTATAAATCATTTGTCAAATAAAATATTATTATTTTTTCACATTTTATAAATCATTATTCATATTTTATTTACATTTTACCCAAACAACAAAATATTTATTCTTACATTTACTAATAAAAATAATTCAAAACACAACCAAACATAAAATTACTTTATTCTTATTTTACTCATTTATATCAAAATAAATATATATAAAAAAATAAATCATATTCCGGTTATAAATGGGGGCTAGAATAACTTGTCTGTTCGATAGTATGACATTGCACCTCTTGCCAACCATGGTCAAACCCCAGCCGCCAACAGACGTAAAAAAGAAAAGAAGGAAACCAAATCTAACGAGACGGGATTCGGTCAGGTCCCGTTTCGGTCAGTTCGGTCAGTACCGAACTGCACCACGTTCAAATTGAACTGCACCACGTTCAAATCGAACTGCACAACAAATTGTTGGGTATATTTTTTACTCTCTTATTGGATACTGATGATACTTAGGAATTCATATTTTCTCCCATAGTTGATTGAATCCAATAAGAGAGTAAAAAAATATACCCAACAATTTGTTGTGCAGTTCAATTTGAACGTAGTGCAGTTCGGTACTGACCGAACCGACCGTAGTCGAGCACTGACCCACCCCACCCCACCCCACCAAAGGAATCCAATCGGTTCGGACGTCAACGTCAATCGAACGAATCAAAATGACCAAAACACCCTCCACTCCCCTTCCCAGCAAAAAAAAAAAAAAAAAACATCACCCCGTGATCATCCCGAGTCCAAACACGAATGTCTCTCTCTCTCTCCTCAACACCAATCGTGCTTTCAACTTCCACTTATTTCATGTTAGTAAATTTGGGTGCCCAATAAAGAGAGAGAAAGAGAGTATGTGCATGTGTGTGTTGTGTTCAAGAGAGAGACAGAGAGATGGGCATTGTTAGATTGTCATCACTTCTTTTTCTACTTCTCTTCTTACAGCTCAGTGAGTCCGCACCACCTCGAAAGGGAGGTAATGCAATCGCTTTCTTTCTTGTTCTTGCTCTTTTGTTTGACTATGTTGTTCATTCTGTTTTTTTGGGTGGGCATTGGCTAAATTCAGTTCTGGGTGTTGTTTCTGAGAGTGAGAAGAACATGGCAGTGATGAAATGTTATTGTTAGAAGAGTTGATTTGATTTGGGTTTCTTGTTTTTTTTTTGTTTTTGAAGAATGAATTTGAGGGGTTTTTTTTTTAACTGTTGTTTATGTTGGTGGAGGTTGGAATTGAATTATTCTTCAGAGGTTCTGTTTTTATTTTGGGTGGCTTGCTATCCAATTTTGGATGAAGAAATTCCCCAATGATGAAAACAATGCCAATGTGTAGATATTGTACTGTATTGGTGGATTGAGTGTTATTGTTAGAAGCTGTTATTGAGATGATATGTGTTTCTTGTTTTTCTTTTTCGGGAGTGAGTTTGAGGTTTGGGTCATCAAATCGGTCACATTTTGGGTCAGTGAATCAGGACTTTTTGCCCCCTTGACTCAGTTAATTTTGTTTTAAAAAATATTAAATGGTGGTTGAAAAAATGTCTATAATTTTTGTCTAGCCACGGATCGTTATATTTTTAGACTCATTATATTTTTTATACTATGTTATGCATTAGTCAGGCTATTGATGTCATAAAACAAGACTTTCTAAACCCATCTCTGTTGTTGTTTCCATCTTTATTGACAGAGTGATCTGTATCTGCTAATTTTGTTGATCTTAGTACAGTAAAATGGAGGATAACTTAAATTAAAAGCCTGAGGATGTTGCAGTTTATGGCACTCATTCCACCATCTATCAATTGGGAGTGACTTTCAGCTGAACCTTCTTTATCTGCCATCTGCAGGGAAACCATAAGAGAATTACTTTAAAATTTTAATATGCTTATACCATCACCATGCCTTGTAATCCTCATAATCATATTTTGTCTGAGATACCTCTACCAAGAATGGCTGACGTGAAGTTTCTTCAAGCTCGTCATCCTTAAATTCCTCAGAATTGTAACTTTTCAAGGTCATCATTCTCTCTCATTACAACCAGTTCTTTTTTTTGTGGATAAAAGTAAGTCGGCTTTGAGCTTATCATCTGTGGCCTTTTCTCATATTGCACTTCATTCTTCGCCTTCAATTGGTATATGAGTTACAGCTACATGAAATGAACTAGGGTGTGCAATAGGGGATAGAACCAGTGATAGGAGGTGTCTATCAACAGCAACCAATTATACTGAGTTAAATTGGAAATAGGTGTAGATATCATTTTCAGGAACTTTGGATAGAGATGGGGTGGCTAATAACTTATGTGCAAGTAAAATATAATTTTGCATGCCTCATTTCCAAACCTGTTACTCTAAGTGTAAGTACAACATAAAAAGATATTGACTCTTAAACAGTCCCTAATTGCAATGTCTGGTTCTTATTCTAAAAGCTGAATGTCATGAAGAATATAGGCATAAGAAGAAGAATTTAGGAAAAATTATATTAGGTTATCCCATCATGCTTATGTGGTTTTAGATTGTTTTCTTAATTTTTTTTGATTGGTGAGTATTATTCCTGGTCAAATCTGTCTCTATCAGCAGGCGAAAAGACTCGAACCCAGGTCCCCTCATTGGGGGGAGGGGGGTTACCTCTACCATCCTATTAAGAGGAGTTCGATCTAAATTTTTTTCTTTTTTGATAATTTGATATTTGTGAAATGAAATATCTGGGTCTTCACTTGGATGGCTTCATGAAATTTCTATTGATATGTGATTTGTACTATGAGATTAGTTTGTTATTCACTTGGCGTACTAATTTACTTACTTATATAGAAACCTTGATTGATCTGTTCTTTGGTTTCTCTGACTAATCTACAGATCCATTTTCCATTCGCATCAGTTGTGGTGCCCGTGAAAATACTCAGACCCCTTCTGGTACCTTCTGGTACAAGGATTTTGCATATACAGGGGGCAAACTTGCGAATGCCACACGTTCAAGTTACATCGTTCCTCCACTTAAAACCCTTCGTTATTTTCCTCTTTCAGATGGTCCGGAGAATTGTTACAACGTGAGAAACATTCCCAACGGGCACTACCAAGTGAGGGTCTTCTTCGCGCTAGTCGATGACCCCAATTTTGAGAAGGAGCCTATATTTGATGTGTCTGTGGAGGGTACTCAAATCTATACTCTGAAGTCTGGTTGGAGCAGCAGTGATGATAAGTCATTTGCCGAATCCTTGGTATATATATCAGATAATTCTGTTTCTTCATGTTTTCATAGCACTGGTCGTGGGGATCCTTCCATCCTTTCAATTGAGATACTTCAGGTTGACGATAATGCTTACAATTTTGGTCCTCTTTGGGGTAAAGGAACAATTCTTAGAACAGCCAAAAGGCTGACGTGTGGTTCTGGAAGATCTGCATTTGATGAAGATTATGATGGAGATAATTGGGGCGGGGATAGAATATGGACTTCAATTAAAACTTTTGGACAAAGTTCCGATCAAGCTATATCAACTGAAGACAACATCACTCATGTTTCAATATCTCCAAATTTTTATCCAATGAAGCTCTATCAGACAGCAATTGTAAGCACAGATAGCCAGCCTGATTTGTCATTTAACATCGATGTGGATCCGAACAAGAACTATTCAATATGGCTTCACTTTGCAGAGATTGATCCCAGAATCACTGCTGAAGGAAAACGTATCTTTGACGTACTAATAAATGGAGATATTGCATTTAAAAATGTTGATGTTATTCATATGACCGGGGCGCCTAATGCTGCTCTTGTTCTGAATAAGACCATCTCCATGACTGGGAGGACGCTGACGATTACCATACACCCCATGAATGGAAGTCATGCCATCATCAATGCAATAGAGATTTTTGAAATTATTGCTATGGAATCCAAAACAGCAGCTAAAGAAGGTAGGCATTTTTTTCCCATATACCAAAAATGGTCATTTTTTTTGAGTTTTGACCTCTTTTTAAGAATGACTTTTATGTATTAGTTAGTTGACTTGCTCTTACAATTCTGTTTATGTGATTAAGATTCTTTCATATGATGCATTGGGGATTTTCCTTTTCTTGCCCTAATATAGATTACATCCTTTTATCTGGAAGTTGAAGTATTTTAACTTTTAGATAGAAATAAGTATTAAAATGAAACAGTGATGGGTGATAATAAAACAAAATTGAAGTTCATGATATCTTGTTTTTCTCTTTTCATTCGAGGGATGGTGGGAGCTCATTACCTGTAATTTTATATAAATACAGAGGCAAACTCCAACATGGGTGAGGAAAATAGGTGTCTCCTCCAAAGAAAAAAGGGTGATAAGGTGTCTCGGAAAAAAAAAAAACTATTAAATCCAGCCAATACCAAGGCCAACCACATATATCACCCCTAATATCCAAATATTGAAATCTGGGATGGGATTCAGCACTGATTGAATCCCATCAGGCATTGCCAACCTCCTATTGCAGACTGGGAATAATTGAAAATAACTGACTCGATCACATCTCTTGAAATAAATGGTCTCCTTTACATGTTTTTATTTTTTATTTAAATTTATTAATTAAAATTTATATGCATGTCTAGAGTCCGACTGGTCTTTCTATTTATAAGCACATAAATAAAAGATCTATCTGTATCTTATTTTTAATACTATTATCTTTAGTTCTATAAACTAAAGCAGTCTGGTGCCTGCATCAGGGTCTAGGAGGAAACGGTTGTAAAGAACCAAATTCTTGTTCATCTCATCATACCTGGGTAACATTTTAATAGTTTGTTTGGTGTGTGTTGGTTAGGACTTGAAAGAAAGAATATTGCAATTCAGTTTTTTTGTTTTTATTTCAAAACATATGTCTTAGGGTCTGAATATCACCAAGTTTTGTTGAAGATCTCTGAAACCTAACTGTTCTTCTACTTCCCTGCACAGTTAGAGTTTTGCTGACACTGAAGAATTCATTGGGTCTCCCACTCCGGTTCGGGTGGAATGGTGATCCGTGTGTTCCCCAGCAGCATCCATGGAGTGGAGCAGACTGCCAGTTTAGTGATGGCAGTTGGGTCATTGATGGACTGTATGTACTTGTTTCATTGATCCTTTTGGTATCTATTTTGCATTATTATTTTGGTTCTTAATAAATAATTGCTGTGACTCTTTTAAATATTTTGCCCTCATTTCTCTCTGCCTTTTTCTAACAATTGGTTTAAGGGGTTTATATATTGCTCTTGGTTTCACTGCAACATGGAATGCTCTGGAACTGTTAGACAGTTGTAACAAATGAAGGTTACTATATATGCCGGCCATGCCAGTATCCTCTTAGACTACCGGCCCACACTGGCAGGTGCTTTCATATAGCCGTTCATTGTGTGGAAGTTAGAACAAACTTACCACTAAATTCTTCCATCTTAATAACTTATTCGTGGATTTAAGTTCATGATTACTAATGGATTAAACATCTAAATAAAATCCAAACAAACTAACTACTATGTTTGTGTATGCTGTCATCTGATGGTATTTGGAGAAAGGGCGTCCCCCTCACACTGATCAATGGCTAAGGGACATGTGTCACCTCCTGCAATGACTCCTTCCTAGTAGCAACCTCCTCTGCTGTTGCTTCCTTTCTCTGTTAAGCGTGTTCTATGCCTAACCTGCTAACCATACTTCTTGATCTAATTTTTCCGTCTCTAGGGTCTAATCTGCATCAAGATTTCTAAGAAATATAAGTTAGTTTTTTGGATTTGTTAAGGTCAATACTTTCTTTAGCAATTCTTGGGTGAGAGAGATGGTCATGGACTTTGTTTGGTGTTGAGGATGGGGAATGTGGATTAAATAACAGAAGATGAGGTCAGATGGTGGCAATTATGGTTCTGGTGGTGGGAAATGGTGACAGAAGGGAACATAAAGTGAGATTTATAGTAGGCAGTGTGGGGAAGGTTGGAGGTTTGATGATGATAATGCTCTAAAGCATGGATACACATGAAGCATACAAAGATAATACTTTTAATGTATGCAATATATTATGTATCATTGATTTATTTATTGTTGTGTCCTTGCAATGTCTGTGTCCGAAATGATTACACTCAAACAACCTTATATGTAGGGATTAAACCATAATCATAATCATTCTAATTTTTATGCAAGTACTAATTCATTATTGTGGCGACTCATACATGGTTGGCTTTTGGATAGGCCTTGAGTTTTTGCTTCCTGTTAGGTCTCAAGTTCAAATCTCCCTGGACTTATCTGATACATAGGGTTTATGTGTGATTTTGAGCATCCTGGGTTTTCTCAACTAATGTTGGGGTTCCTCATCACCAAAAGATTAATTATTCGCCTCCTCAACTGAGACAAGTACTCAACTACGTAAGATCTTCTTAAGCATTAGAAGAGCCTCAGTTGGAAATCGGAGCGTAGCTGTGCATCTGTTGAGATGTGCCAAGCTCTAAAAAAGCTGAGTGTTGCCTATTCATGAGTGGCTTGGTTCATTTATAACTTCCATATGGGTATAGGATATAAAATGGTCCATATTTATTGGTTTTGTGTACTCTTTGTATGGTCTTCTGAATGTTTGTCTTTATTTCTGATGAAGTTCACTTTTTTATTTTTTTTATTTTTATTGCTCATTCAATTGACTACAATTTTGCTTCCACATTTGCAGAGGTCTTGATAATCAAGGCTTACGTGGGGTCTTACCAAATGAAATTTCTAAGCTGCGTCATCTTCAGACTATGTATGTCTGTTACAGTGCTGTCTTTTGATTATAGATTTTGCATTCCACATTCTTATGGAAGTGCACAAAATATTACATTATAATGTATCACACCCTTGGGTCTGTATATTGTATTCATAGAAGTTAACTTGTACCCTCATTTTTATCTGCATCCATGTCCAAACACATGGATATACTCATATACACTGCATTTATCTGATCTTTTGTTCATAGTACGACAATTATCAACCTATAAATCTTGTTGGTCGAAGTATCTAAATTCTACTTGAGTTTATTTCATGTTCTCCTTGAATGGTCTTACGTGTTTTCTTTGTGCGGATATCTGGATTCATCTCCTACTTGCATTAGAATGACTTCTTCATTTGTGCTCCATATCTGTATTTTTTAATTAGTTTGAATGCCCTTTTTTTTCTATGTTTTTTTGTGCCCCATATCTGAATGAAGTTTTTTTTTATATTAATTTGCATGCCCATTCTTGTTCCTATGCTTTTTTGTCAACAGAAACTTGAGTGGAAACAGCATTCATGGAAGCATTCCATCATCACTTGGATTAATTGCTGGCCTACAAATATTGTGAGTTCTTGATTACATAATGCGATATACCTTTGCTTAGATTTTTTTTATTACTTAATCTGTTCATAAGTGCAACTATAATTTTTCCATTTTCTGGCTCATGAAAAATATTGCAGAAATATTTCAAAATCAGTCTAAAGTAAATACATGTCATTATACACTTATATTTCATTCATTTTCACCTCTGTTTTAGCATTTGTTATCCTTGATGGTTCATTTTTGCTGATTTCTATGTCTTTTCAAATGATTATGCTTTTAGGTGTTATCTTATAATTAATATACAGTGTGTAGTCCAATTTTAGTAATGGGCAATAACTGCCTTTTTTTTTCATGAGAAAGTCAGCTAAAGCTGCTACTTATGTAGTACAAGTGAAGATAGGGAATGAAAACATTTTTTCCACTGTGGAAATGAGAAGCAGGAACGATGTTTAGGATTTCCCCTTTGGATATAATTTTTTTTTGGAGGGTTGGGGGGGGGGGGGGTTGTTGTAGATTTAGAAACAAATGTGATATTTTATTTTTTATATAAAAATATTCCAATGATATGATAGTGATTACATTTTACTATATTTTACTTGATGTCACTGATAAATTTTTTTTTCCATGTGTCTCAAAATTCTGAGATATATTACGCCCTTCTGATACTATGGTAGTGTTTGGTTGAAAAACTTTTATATTTACAGGAAGCTGCTTCTGTAATAGTGCAATCAAACAGTGTTACTGTAGCAGACAAATTTTAGACAAATATTATCCAAAAGCTACGATTTCCAACAGCTGGGGGGTGAGCTTTCTGTAGAATCAGTTTTAAAACTCAGATTCCTATAGAATCAATTTTTTAATCACGCAACCAAACACACCCTATGAAGATAATTCTTCATAGTTTAGGTTGTTAGTAAAAATATGAAATTAGAGTTTTTAGATCTCCGCTGCTAATAAGTTAAAACAAATGTGCTTTTCTTTTTTTTGTTGGGTAAAGCTTGATAATTTTTTTTATTAATATACAACTCTTAAATAAGAAAACTCTTAATATACAACTGCAAATTTTTTGATTAATTGGAAAGTGCTTTTTGAAGAAGGAGAAGGAATAGGAGTCCATTTTGTTGTACATTCACAGTGACATAAAAAGGGAACAACCAAATTAGAATAACTTCTTGTCAAATGTGGTTCTGAGGAACAGAAGTGTATTTAGAGAAGTGAAAAGTAAAAACATATCTGTCAAGTAGGTCTGTTTTCTTGTTATTTCCTTATTTCTTTGTTTTAAGATTTTGCTTGACATTATTTAAAAGAGTCTTGCCGATAATTTCAATGCGATAAAATAGTTAGCAAGTAGGTTAGACTCCATACTCATCTGTTTTTAGTTATCCAAGATTTATTGGAAAGCAATTATACTATACATAATTTATATCTATATTGATTTTCCATATTCTTCCATCATATAATGCATAAAATAGACAAAAAAAACCATATGGATCCATATCATCTAATACCAATGATGGAAATGATTCATATCATTTAAAAAAATGGAATATTTATACTATCTAAAACATTTCCACCAAGTAACCTGTAGGGCGGCACTCAAAAACACCAGAGAGTTCATTATCACTGGTTAAGGATTTTTTCGGGCTCCACCAGAAGAGAAAAACACCTGTTGTGTCATATGGATGTTTTTCATTGCTAAATTGCTGGCAATATCACTACGATTGTAGATTCAGTTACAAACTGAGTTCTACAATTGAAGAACTTACACTCGGAGGTCACATCCAGATCTTATATTAAATATATAGCTGCTCACTAATCGAATGGGGAATATGATGATATATCCATACTATAAATCATAATGCCATGAAGCCCAAACAGATAGTGTGTTCTCGATTTGTCAGATGCATCATATATCAAATGGCTTGCTTTATAAATCTTAGTTGAATAATTCAGATGTTGAGCAGAAGGAATTCTAGGAAAATAATGTCACCCTTCTTTATATTCTTGCAAATAAATATTAACGTATAATAGTGCAGTTTTCTTCTCCTCCATTTCTTGATAGGCATTGATCATGAGTGGAGGTTGTCTGACTTTATAGTTGTCCACTGTATCTCTCATTTACATGGCTTGTGGCAAATTTGGTCAATTTCATAGTTTGGGTTCCGATGCTTTTTCAAAGGCACTTTTACATTCAGACACTTCTACAGTTATTTCCTGTAGTCACCATATTGTCATAGTATATGAAATCTGCTAACACTATATACTCTACTATGTTAGTAGTATATATTATATTACAAAAAACATAAAAATGTATGCATTCAATGTAGCATGAGAGTCATTTTTTTTTGTACAAGTATGACCTCATTAGACAAGTGTATATATATTTCAATAAAACATTCAAACCATGTGCAGTCTGCAAAAAGTGTCAGCATGAATGATTGAGTATATATAACATATTCCTATTTGCAAGTGTTATTTAAATGTGATTTCACATCTTGCTTTGTCACTGACTCAATAATAAAATGGATATTCCTGATGTTCATATACCTGCCCTTATAACCTTCATATTAAGTCTGTGTGCCTTCATGTAGAGACCTATCATGCAATCTGCTCAATGGTTCAATTCCGGAAAGTCTCGGCCAGTTATCGTCATTGCATATACTGTGAGATAAATCTTTCTGGCAACAATACCTTTTTTTTGTCTATGAATTTATAGTGGCAGGATTAATATTTATTTCCATGACTGTTGTCTGTATACAGGAATCTTAATGGGAACTCCCTATCTGGTAAAGTTCCATCAGCCCTTGGTGGAAGGCCTCTACATGGAGCCAGCTTCAAGTAAGTTTCCATTCGCATAGCATTATCACATATCCTAGGTAAATTTGAGCCACATTTAAATAATGTAAATTTATGACAAAGCATTCTAAAAGACATCTGTTATATGACCTCTTTAGGTTAAGGATAATGTTAGGGACATTTCCCTACGTGTCTTCACATGATTTGAATATTATATACTCTAATGAATTGTATATTCACTAACACAACTACATTAAAGGCTACAAATGGGACTGTGTGCAACAGTGCCTGATATAGGTATATCTACTTTGTCATGCACAGTTTTACAGGCAACGCAGGAATCTGCTGGATCCCTGGCCTCCCCCCATGTGGGCCACAACTCTCTATCAAGAATAAGGTGGGCATTGGATTTGGTAGCTTGATAGCAATTCTGCT
>CM060879.1:3487727-3550895 GCA_030737845.1 Acorus calamus | reverse complement strand
CTCCCTCAATAATCCATTTCAGACCCTCTCTTTCTCTGTTTCGTTTTTTTTACACCGACAATCATCCCAAAATCACACCCTCTCTCGTCCCCAAATCTTTGTATTTGATTTTTTTTTCTTCTTCTCCACCAAAAATCTTCCCCAAATCACACTAGCACCCCCCCTCGTCACACCGACATCTCCCTCCCCCGGCATCGTCCCCGTGCCCATCCCGACATTATTCAAAAATCGTCCCCTTCCGGCCGGCACCGTCACCTCCCGGCACCGGCGTCGTCCCGGCATAACATTCAAGTATTTCCTTTTTCTTCATTGATCATCTGATTATTTAGGATTTTTTTTAGGGTTTGTTGTTTTGTTTGATAAGCTAGGGTTTGCATTGTGAATTTGTTTTGAATGATCTGTTTTTTTTTTTTTTTTGGAAAGGCTAATGCATGTAAATCCTATAATTACATCTTGAAATTCTCTGTGTGAATATGTTTTGAATGATTAAAGAATGGACATTGCAATTCTCTGTGGCCTATCACTTTAATTGTTTGTGTGTTTTTTTAGTAGGTAGGGCTTTCATATTTTTATTTATGATTTTTTTAGGGTTTGTGAATATGTAAGTATCTAGGGTTTAGGATTTTTTTTAATTTCCTTTTCATGGGGTTGCAGATGCTCAAATCCATTTTTTTTTTTTGAGTTTGCAAAAATCTAAAAAAAAATGCTAGTATTTGCTTCAATTGGATTGCCATAAATGACATATAGATCTAGATTGTTGATGATGATGCTTTGATGTATTTTGTGATAGTCTTTATCCAGTACTTGAGAAAAAAATGTATGTTAGCTTGTTCTGGGCCATCAATAAATATTGCAATCTGAACAACCTCACTAAAGCTAACTTCATTTGTTGGGATTCTGATGAAGCCATTCTTTACATTATGTATATGTTTATGTGATCTGATAGATAGATGGAACATTCGCAAATTGAATATTTAGAGAATTATGGTCTTATTTGTTTTCTTGTTACAGGTAAAATGTTTAGCGGAGTTGACGGTGCGCATGATGATGAAAGTGTTGAGAATTTGGGATCTCTAAGTGGTGATGATAAAGGTCTTTGGATTCCGGACGTAGATGAACAATGTAAACCAGTCATTGGAATGTCTTTCGATTCTCAAGAAGCAGCAGAGAAGTTTTATGTCAATTATGGTAAAATTTCAGGTTTCTGTGTTCGAAAATCATCCACAAAATACCGAAATGTTGATGGTGCAAAAGAACTCTATTTGAGAGATTTTGTTTGCTCCAAACAAGGATTTAAAGCTCCTTCGAATACAAAACAAATTCGAGGACATACAAGGATAGGATGCAAGGCTAAATTAAGCTTAATGAAAGATGGTGATAGATGGAAGGTGAATAATTTTGTTGAAGGCCATGCCCATGTTTTGTGTACTCCCCGAAAAACACACCTCTTGAGATCATATAGAGAAGTAACACCTGCTCAAAAATCTTTGATTGACACATTTAGAGGGGCTAACGTCAGCACTGCACAAACTATTTCTGTAATGGGCATTGATTCAGGAGGGTATGAGGAGGTTGGATGTACGGAGACAGATGTTCGAAACTATATAGGGAAAACTCGAAATGAAATGCAGAGTTATTTTTGAACCACTTCAAAGAAAAAGCTGAGATGAATCCGTCTTATTATTTTGCATATGAAGTGGATGAAGAGAACAGGTTAACACATTGTTTTTGGGCTGATGGGAGTGCAAGAAAGGCATATGCTCATTTTGGGGATGTTGTTGTGTTTGATACAACTTATAGCACAAACAAATATTCTCTAATTTGTGCACCTTTCACTGGAGTGAATCATCATTTCCAATCCATTAATTTCGGTTGTGGCTTGTTGAAAGATGAAAAGATTAATTCATTTTTGTGGCTTTTTGAGAAGTGGTTGGAAGCAATGGGAAATAAACCACCAAAAGCATTCATCACTGATCAAGATCCTGCTATAGGGGCTGCAATTGCACATTTGTTCCCTCATGTGTGTCACAGATTTTGCATTTGGCACATAATGAAAAAGTTGTCAGAGAAAGTTGGCTTGATTTCTCATAGAAGTGATTTTTTAGAGCCTCTCAAAGCATGCGTATACGGCTCAGAAACTGTAGATGAATTCGAAGAAAAGTGGAGGGGTTTAATCAGCAAGTTTCAGTTAGAGCATAATGAATGGTTGGCAACAATGTATCAAATCCGTGAAAAGTGGATTCCAGTATACTTTAAACACATATTCATGGCGGGGATGAAGAGTAGTCAACGAAGTGAAGCTCAAAATTCTGTATTTGACAAATACTTCAACAAAAATCATAGTCTCATCGAATTCATTCACCTTTTTGAAAGGGCATTGGAACGTCAAAGGCACAATGAATTAGTGGCTGATCATGGGACAATTGATAAAGTCCCACAGATTGCCACTAATTATGCTATTGAGTTGCAAATGGCCAAAAGATATACCCACAAGATCTTTTACATGTTCCAAAAAGAAGTTATTTCTTCTATGGAGTATGGATCGATGAAATCTGATGAAGATGTGCAACTTCATATTGTTAAAAGGTTGGGGGATTCAACCAATCATTTTTGTGAAGTTTCGTTTAATCCATCAAAACAAGAACTCATCTGCTCATGTAAGAAGTTTGAGAATGAAGGCATTCCATGTTCTCATATTATTGTTGTTTTGAGAAACAACTTTATTGATTGTTTGCCTGAAACCCTCATTCTTGAAAGATGGACTATCAAAGCCAAAGAAAGGGTTGTATATGATGATGATGGAGTGGAGCTTGCAGCACATAGAACATCAAGCAAATCGAATGGCAGAAAAAATATTGAGATCTTGCGTGGCTTTGCAGAATGCTTGAATGATGCTCCTATTGAAGTGTGCAATGCAGCAAAGGATATGTTGGCTGATTTGCAGAAAATCAAGGCCTCACACAGCGCAAGTGGCAGTAATAATCCACCACAATCTAGAAGCACATCAGTCCTTTCAATTGTGAATGTTCATCCCCCAAATATTTCAAAAACCAAAGGCAGTGGAAAAAGATTGAAGGGAGGAAAAGAAATAGCAATGGAAGAAATGGATAAGAGGAGAACATGCAGTGTATGTGGTAAAAAAGAAAAACACAATGCTCGTACTTGTCCCAAATTAAAAGAAATGTAAGTTTATAATCTATTTTTCGTGTTAAATTATGTCAATTCCTTTTGTTAATTATATATAAGAGTTTGTGAATGTCTCAGGTTATCACAGAATACCCAAGATGATCCAATAACATTTAATGAAACTCAAGCTTCAACTATTAACTGAAACTTGGTAAAATTGAGTTGCAATTACATTGGTTTTTTTTTATATAGTTATATTGATTTGCTGTATCAGTAACATGTTGGTTATTGTTTTATTTCCAGGTCAATGTTTGAGAAGGCATAGAGATGTGCAGTACTGACATTTGAATGAAGAAGGGTTTGGTTATTTCAGAATTTTTTTTTTAAATGATGGTTGTTTCAGTTTTTCATAGTGTTTTGATAGTGTCAATGCTAATGTTTAAATATGGTTCTTCCAAACATTTATTAGTGCCTTACTTTGTCATGGAAAATATGAGGATATACCTATTTGAGTTGGGAGTGTATGAGCTTCAGTGGGAGTGACAGGGATGTAGTTGATGTCCTTCAATGAAGACGAACAGCTAAGCCAAGCAATGCCAACTTCAATGCTCTTCTTACTCTTATTTTTTACTCTTACTCTTAACAGGTTATTCACTTTCAATATATACATATACTATTCATTTAGGTGATAGGTTATTGACTTTCAATATATACCTGTACCATTCATTTAGGTGACAGGTTATTCACTTTTAATATATACATGTACCATTATTTTAGGTGACAGGTTATTCACTTTCAATATATACATGTACTATTCATTTAGGTGGCAAGTTATTCACTTTCAATATATACCTGTACTATTCATTTAGGTGGCAGGTTATTCACTTTCAATATATACATGTACTATTCTTACTCTTTCACTGAACCTCATTAACAATGTTATGGATAAAGGGGCAAAGACATTCAAAAAGTGAAGTGCAGGTCATCTACAAATGCTCAAAATTCGTGGTCCTTATGTTTCCAGAAAATTCACATGCCCAAGTTATAATATACATTTCATGTAACTTCATAGCTGTAAATAAAGGCTGCTATATCAGCTTCTCTTTTAAACGTTCAAAAAGATAACTTTGCCAAGCTCAGTTAGTGGTGCTCAAACAACAAAGCTAACACAGATAAAAAAAAGTTTGTTCTCACCACACAAGAACCCACTACTCTAAAATCAGATTTTATAGTAATTTTTGAACTACCTATCTTCACAGATTATTAATTTAAACAAGAATTAAAAACAATGAGAAGAACCTAGGCATGGATATCAGATATTCTAAAATTATCCCTAATTTAGTGAGTCATGCTAATAGACAACAAACTCCAAATACATTGTCTCACACTACATCACCTTCTTTGAGAGAAGTCTAATTGATGATACTACAACAGTGTACAAAAGAGGAGGATAAATAAATCAAACACTCTGAATTCATTATAGCATCAATAGAGTTTCAACCTTCATTTCAAACATATCCATATGCTAAATATCCAAAAAAGAAAACAAGTTACAATAATTAAAACTTGTTTTTCAAACTCCATTTAACATTGAGCCTACAAATAACCCAATCAACATGAACACAATAAAAAAAAAAGATAGTCAAGAAAGATTGATGATTTCGATGCCCTAATATGGCCAATCATTCTTCCACGCGTTCATGTAGTGCTTCAACTCTACAAATTCTCTCATTCATTTCTTTCACACGGTCTTGTAATGCTTCAACCTTAAAAATTCTCTCCTCCATAGCTTGCAGTCTCGCCAACACTTTAGAGTTTTTCCTCTATCGGTGTGCAATTGTTGTTCAATGCTATGAAATATCATATTCATGCTACTCAAACTCTCATCTTGCATTGAAAGAAGTTACAACTGTTGACGTCATTCTTCGACTAAATTAAAAATAATAAAAAATGAAACAATGATTAATAAATGAAATCAAACAATTAATTATCAATTAAAAAAATAAACCAATGATTCAATTTGCGAATGTTCCATCTAACTATCAGATCACATATACATATATATAATGTAAAAAATTGCTTCATCAGAATCCCAACAAATGAAGTTAGCTTTAGTGAGGTTGTTCAAATTGCAGTATTTATTGATGGCCCAGAACAAGCTAACATACATTTTTTTCTCAAGTACTGGATAAAGACTATCACAAAATACATCAAAGCATCATCATCAACAATCTAGATCTATATGTCATTTATAGCAATCCAATTGAAGCAAATACTAGCATTTTCTTTTAGATTTTTGCAAACTCAAAAAAAAAAAAAAAAGGATTTGAGCATCTGCAACCCCATGAAAAGGAAATTAAAAAAAATCCTAAACCCTAGATACTTACATATTCACAAACCCTAAAAAAATCATAAATAAAAATATGAAAGCCCTACCAACTAAAAAAACACACAAACAATTAAAGTGATAGGCCACAGAGAATTGCAATGTCCATTCTTTAATCATTCAAAACATATTCACACAGAGAATTTCAAGATGTAATTATAGGATTTACATGCATTAGCCTTTCCAAAAAAAAAAAAAAAACAGATCATTCAAAACAAATTCACAATGCAAACCCTAGCTTATCAAACAAAACAACAAACCCTAAAAAAAATCCTAAATAATCAGATGATCAATGAAGAAAAAGGAAATACTTGAATGTTATGCCGGGACGACGCCGGTGCCGGGAGGTGACGGTGCCGGCCGGAAGGGGACGATTTTTGAATAATGTCGGGATGGGCACGGGGACGATGCCGGGGGAGGGAGATGTCGGTGTGATGAGGGGGGGTGCTAGTGTGATTTGGGGAAGATTTTTGGTGGAGAAGAAGAAAAAAAAATCAAATACAAAGATTTGGGGACGAGAGAGGGTGTGATTTTGGGATGATTGTCGGTGTAAAAAAAACGAAACAGAGAAAGAGAGGGTCTGAGAGGGTCTGAAATGGATTATTGAGGGAGGGGTACTTTGGGAATCTTTGTTTTTTTTTTGTTTTTTTAATAGGACCACTGGATTGATGGTCCACGAATCGGACGGCCTCCCTCGTGTCGCGCATGTAGTCGCGTCCCTCACGTCCCGCACGAAATCAACACCCTATATATATATATATATATATATATATATATATATATATATATATATATATATATATATATATATATATATATATATATATATATATATATATATATATATACAGAAACGATTATGTGCGGTCGTGCAGTTGCGATCGCAGGCCGTTCGATCGCAGGTCCATCGCATCCAACGGTCGACGTGAATCGCACCCGAACGTCCGATGCGATGAACCCGTGATCGACGGTCCGTGATCGCGGCCGCACCGACCGCACGACCGCACCTAATCATGTCCCATATATATATATATATATATAGGGGGTCGATTAGGTGCGGCGAACGGCAGGTGCGGCGTCGATCGTGGGCCGTCGATCACGGGTCCATCGCATCGGACGGTCGGGTGCAATTCACGTCGACCGTTGGATTCGATGGACCCGCGATCGAACGGCCCACGTCGTCGCCGCACCTGCCGTTCGCCGCATCTAATCGCCCCCGTATATATATATATATATATAGACTCGTGATTACGTGCGGATTACGGTCGGTGCGGATTCGATTACGGGCCGTCGATCACGGGGTCCATCGCATCGGACGGTCGGGTGCGATTCACTTCGACCGTCGGATGCGATGGACCCGTGATCGACGGTCCGTAGTCGAATCCGCACCGTGCGGACGACCGCACGCTATCACTCGACTATATATATATATATATATATATATTAGGGGTGGGTTCATAAAAAGTAAAAATCTGATTGGTGGGACAAAAAATAGGGTGGGGTGAGTATCTCAAAGGGTTTATTTAACCATCCCCAAGAATTAGTTATATGTAGTTTAGAGAGGAGAATATAAATCCACCTTCATGCCAGGTGTGGCACTTAAAACATGAACCAATAAATAAAATATTCACCACATACATATATGTGGTTGAGATGGGCAATATCTATGGAGCTCATTGTCAAGTTAATAATGAGTTGACTGTGGATTATGGATAAGCTATGAAAAAGAATTTATAAAAAGTCAAAAAATTATTTAACTTAGTGGGTATTTATAAAAGGTAATAACAGTTCATTTAAATGTGAGAATCCCCTTCATACTAGTGAAATAATTTAGATAGAATAACAGAATTCTAAAGTGAATTTGAAATATATATACCAACTTGTTCTCATTTATTTTGACATACCTATACATATCTATTATTTCCAAACTAACAACATTTTATACTTATTCAACCCATATTCTCTCCTATTATCACCCTATTCCGCTACCCATACAGGTTTTATACCACCTACGTGACACTTTTTTACTAGCCCATGTATACAGATATCATCTGTGTTTACTGCAAAGAGAATCTCATCGGCACATTATACACTAAAGATGAATGGTTTTGTTTAATATCCCTCAATTTTTAGATAGATGAAAAAAAAATCTCCATCTATTTGTTGGACCAATACAAAACCCCATCGATTAAATATAGTCTTCACTATAAACTCAAATATTTCTCTATGTACTTTTTCTCTCTCTTATATTTCTATGTAATAAAATTTAACAAAATAAAGAAGAGCGTTGATTATTATTGCACAGTTTTATTTAGCTGACCAATAAATCAATGATGTCTCATCATAGCCCAATTGGCTAGCTATTTACCAAAAAAAAAAAAATGATGTTTCATCATAACTTTATGATGTAGATTGCCAGTAAATATAAAGTTGGCAAACCAACATGACTTTGATTTCAGTGGTTTGTAATCGAAACACTAATGTCATACTTATTTAGTATTATTTTCTTTTTTTGGTCTTCTAGCACGATCGACTTGATTATTTTAGTGTTGCATGACTACTTGTTCCAAAATATTTAAAGTTGATTGGATGAACAACCACCTCTCTTGAAGTCCCAAAATTCAAAACCAAATTAACAATATCCCTTTGACACATGAAAAAGGAGGATGGTCAGAGATGGTGAACTAACAATGCCAATCACAACAATCCCCACAAACACATTGAAAATCCCAACCAATTAACAAATCACAATATGTCAATCTCAAAGAATTTACTATAAAAACCCAACCATAGCTTTCACCCAATGAAACCATCCAATTCAATTGCTTGGCAATGGCTTCCAAAACTTTCTTCTTCTCATGCGCCGGAGTCCTCTTGGTTCTCCTCTTCCTAAACAATGGCATAATGAGCCACGCAGCTCGGCATCTTTTGGATGCTCCCGAGCACGAATCCCCACCCTACATACCAGCATTCCCTAAACCGGAGGTTCCAGAGCTGCATAAGCCAAAGATCCCTGAGTTGCCTAAACCGGAGATCCCAACATTCCCTAAACCGGAGGTCCATGAGTTGCCTAAGCCAGAAGTCCATGAGTTGCCTAAGCCAGAGCACCCAACAGTCCCTAAACCGGAGGTCCACGAGTTGCCTAAGCCAGAAGTCCACGAGTTGCCTAAGCCGGAGGTCCCAACATTCCCTAAACCGGAGATCCCTAAGTTGCATAAGCCAGAGCACCCAACATTGCCTGAGCCTAAGGTCCCCGAGTTGCATAAGCCAGAGATCCATGAGTCGCCTAAGCCGGAAATCCCAATATTGCCTAAGCCAGAAGTCCACGAGTTGCCTAAGCCAGAGCACCCAACATTGCCTAAGCATGAGGTCCCCGAATTGCCTAAGCCAGAGATCCATGAGTTGCCTAAGCCGGAGGTCCCAATATTGCCCAAGCCAGAGGTCCATGAGTTGCCTAAGCCAGAGGTCCCAATATTGCCCAAGCCAGAGGTCCACGAGTTGCCTAAGCCGGAGGTCCCAATATTGCCTAAGCCGGAGATCCACGAGTTGCCTAAGCCGGAGATCCCAATATTGCCTAAGCCAGAGATCCCAACCTTTCCAAAGGTTGAACTTCCACCATTGCCAACGTTCCCGAAGGTCGAGGTACCCCACCTTCCGGAGATCCCAATCATCCCACACAGCCCTTGATAGATTTGTCTTACTGAACTTCAGATTTTGTCTAGTCTTAAAACAAAAATGTGCTGCTTATATGCTTCACATTGTGAGGTCTGTGGGGTCTCATGCATATTTGTTATGAGTTGTGTGATTTTCTACTGTATTGTCATTGTTGATGATGTGTACTAGACTTTCATTTGAGGTATGCTGAATAGTTTATGTTATTCGTATTTTCAGTTTCTAGTCATTCCAGTGTTTTTTATTTGAGATGATATATTTGGTTGTTTATTAGATATCTTAAGTTGGTGATTTTACAATACAAGCAATTTTTATTTGTGTAAAGATTTACTTACAAAACAATTTGATCACAACTAATAAGAAAATGACAATTGACATATCTAACGCTCCACCCAAAACTAATAGGACACGTCCTCCTGTTATTTGTATGCTAATTTTTATTTTTCACTGGATGTGGAAGAATAGATGAAAAATTTTCGTATTCACCATGACCTATTGAACAAGGCCAGTTGTAAAAGTGACTGCATTATGATCAATCAATCCAAAATCTAATACACGTGAATGGTTTAGGGTGAGTTTGGGAGTGCCGCAAAAAACTCCACGTTACAGAAATATTATTTTTTGTTCAAAAGCGTTGTTTTTTGTTTTCAAACGCGAACGTCATTTTTTTGTTTGGATCTACGGTAGCGTTATGCAGAGTTCACCATCTCACCACATATTCAAAGAAAGATTAATCTCGTTGCTGCCCATCAATCGCCGATGGGTAAATTCACTTTTGACTCCTCAAATCTTTGGGAGTAGTTGAGAACTCTCAATAGAGAGTCACTCATAGATTCGAAAGAGAGAATTCTGACATCCCTGTTTTCTCCTGTTTCTCCCTTGTTTTCTCTCAAACCAGCGCGCTATTCTCCTGTTTTCTTCAATCTAATTTGCTTTCTTCTTTATAAATGGCAAAGTGCAGCTCCGTCATTGATAGATGTCTATCTTCTTCTATGAACCTATCTATGTATATTCACCTGATGACCTTATTATATATTAAATAGTTCCACATTTCAATTTTTCTCACTCACAATTGTTCAATGACTTATATTCATATATCTAACTTCCTATTATACCTTATATACTAAATGATTGAATTTTAATTTTTTTTGTCGATGCATATGTCTCTTTTTCGCAAGGTCCGCTTATATATATATATATATAAACTAGTTTAGGTGCACGCACTAATGCGCGTGTTAGTCAGTAATCAAAGATACGTCATAAATAGTAGTTATTATATCTTAATTGAATTCTAATATCAGGAGTGACTAATCGGGGTTATTATTTATTTACCTTGTACTTTTGTATGAATATAATGATGGCAGTGCACAAAAATATAGATTGCAATGACTTAAAAAAAAAATAGAATAAACTGATAAATAAGAGCTCATTTGAAAGACACTAATTTTTTTGAATCTCATACTCTGCTATAAGCCCATAAGAAATTGTTTTATTAACTGATTATTAATAATTGAATTTTAAACTAATCGGGGTTGTTATTTATTTACCTGGTACTTTTGTATGAATATAATGATGGTAGTGTAAATAAATAACAGCTAATTTGAAAGACACTAATTCTGTTAAATCTCACGCTCTGGCAAGACTTTAGGGACAACAAATACCGCAAGCCCAATTTGGCATAAATGTTAGAGGAATTGTTTTATTAACTGATTATTAATAATTGATTATTAAAATATGGATGAGACACATATTTGTAACAAAGATAGCGACCTGGTTAGGAAACTGGTAGAAGCTAGGGACCGATGTGCAAGTAATAATTGAATTCTAATATCAGGAGTGACTAATCGGGGTTGTTATTTATTTACCTTGTACTTTTGTATGAATATAATGATGGCAATGTACATAAATAACAGCTCATTTGAAATACATTAATTTTGTTAAATCTCACGCTCTGGCACGACTTTAGAGACAACAAATACCGCAAGCCCAATTTGGCATAAATGTTATATAGGAATTGTTTTATTAACTGATTATTAATAATTGATTATTAAAAAATGGATGAGACACGTATTTGTAACAAAGATAGAGACCTAGTTAGGAAACTGATAGAAGCTGGGGACCGATGTGCAAGAAATCCATAAAAAGACGAAATTGGCTGATTTTAGCAAGGGGCCTGATTATTAACAATTGATTATTAAAATATGGATGAGGCACATATTTGTAATAAAGATAGGGACCTGATTAGGAAACTAGTAGAAGCTGGGGACCGATGTGCAAGAAATCCATAAAAAGACGAAATTGGCCGATTTTAGCAAGGGGCCTGATTATTAACAATTGATTATTAAAATATGGATGAGGCACATATTTGTAATAAAGATAGGGACCTGGTTAGGAAACTAGTAGAAGCTGGGGACCGATGTGCAAGAAATCCATAAAAAGACGAAATTGGCCGATTTTAACAAGGGGCCTAATTATAAACTGGTATAACTTGGGAATATCCCAGAGGAGAACCACCGAGGGAGTGGGGGCCCTTCTGCAAAAATCCCACGCACCGTTTTGTCTCGACGTGTTTTTCTAAGGACTGATTTATAAATATTACAGATATAGGGGTTGATCTGGAAATAACCAATCCAAGCAGGTCAGAAATTTACAGGAATATCCCCTTCGTTTCATCTCCACCCTCTTTTATGCTCGGTCATTTAAAAATGTTTACGAGGGTAAAATGGGAAATTCAAAAAAAGTGTCGACCTTGTCTTATTCGGAACCAATTCTTTTAATAGGACTCTAAGTATAGATATATATATATATTCACATTCTCTATTTCCTTATATATCAATCTTTACCTAAGGGTCCTCAAAAAGCCCCAGGCTCATAGAGCCAACGCCCGGCCCGGCCCGTTTTCAAGGTGGGCCAGGATTGGGCCAGATTCTGGGGTCCGGGCTCAGCCCATATGCCCGCCCGAACTGGGCCCATTCGGGCAGGCCCGTAGGCATGTAGGGGACAATCCAACAAATGAATCACATGTAACTTTATGTAATTTTTATTTGAATTGTGGTTGAATTATGTAAAGGATAATGTTACGTCTAGCTCCATTTTCAGCCTTAATTCCAGTCTACAAGTATTTTGTACTTTTTAAAAATAGTATTCCTCATCTAATGAGGTACACGCTTTTATAAAAAAAATGAAGTATATACTCCAAGTAATTGCATGGTTGCATTTATAAAAATGTAACAAAGTTATTTCCAAGCATATGCCTTGTTAACATGAGCATATGCGTCGTTAATTTTCTATCAACGCATATAAGACTGGAATGGGGACTAAAAATGGATCTGGGTGTAACAACACCCTTATGCAAATTATTGACATTTATGTGGGTGCCAACATAGTTAGGTACATGTAATTATTTAGTTTTTGAAGGAATTAATTCATTTAATATTTTTATTTTTGAAAATTCAATAAATATAAATATATTTTTTTCAATATTATACTTTTAATTTTGTATTATTTTAACATATATATACAAATAAACAACTTAAAATTAAAAAAATCAAAAGAAATAAGATGTTTAAAGTTTGGGCCCGCAGCCCCCCAGTAGGCCTAAAACCTAGGCCAGGCCCGTTAGGCCCGTTCACTGGCCAAGCAGGCCCGCGGGCTGGTCCTTGTTTCACACATTTTGAAGTTGAATTTTTTTTTTTACTCTAAATTATTTGTCATTAGATGAATTTTGTGAGATATGCATCAATATGATTTGAATTTTTTTTATGAACTCTCTAAATGTTAATTGTTCTTTCAAAAGTGGATATCTACCAATGACATATATGAATATGAATTCATAATTTTATAATATCACCGGCAGCATTGGAGAATAGTGCAAATTACTATATATACTGAAATAAAGATAAACAACATAAAATAAGATATAAGAAACGAACGATATGATATATGATAACAAAACCTTTAAAAATATTCAAATAGGGTTAGAGTCAAGTTAATTATCTAATTATATAAGGATAAATTAGTCTTTTAAGTTTCTAAAATTGTAAAATTAGATCTTGCTTTTTGTAATTTTTAAAAATGGCTGATTATATATTTCTAACTTTTAAGAGTTTTATTGTCATATTTTCGTTACTAAATTTATGGGAGGAAAGAAACAGAAATAAAAACTGGGTCAGCTTCACTTAACATATATAAGCATTTCAATTTTATATTCTAATTTTACCATCCTATAATTTGGTAATGAGTTCCAATTTTGCATTCAAATTTAACCTCTCAAAATTGACAATTGACTCACATCCACGTGTCACACAATTTATTAAATAAGTTTCAATTTTAAAATCTAATTTTACCATCACACAACTAATTAGTGACTTGTTGTATTTATATAATCAGATTCTAAATTAAAGGGAAGGTGTTTCAATTTAATACTCCAAGTGATCATCCACGATTGATCAATGACTTATAATAATATGTTAATTATTACCAACTATTGTAAACCAACCATCTATTAATTTATTACCAGCACAAATATTCAAGGGATCCTAACCACCAAAAAAAAGCAACTAAAATCTCCCAAAATCAATTCAATGGAATACATTATGCAATTAACTCACCTTCAATGAAGTCCCCTGTATATATATATTATGAACACAAGCGACACAACCAACAAATAGAAGAGCCTCAACAAGCTAGTCCTCCTATTTTGAATTATATTGGGTTTTATTTCATGGCGCGCAAAAGACGAAGATTGCTTACATAACCTCCGATGTGAGTCGTCGCCGCACCTTTGAGAGGCGCAAGAGGAACCTCCTCAAGAAGGTGGAGGAGCTGAGCGTGCTCTGCGATGTCCCAAGTTGCGTGCTCGTCACCACGCCTGATGAGCCCAACCAACCGGAGATCTGGCCTTCCATAGTGGACGCGGACAACCTGATCGCCCGACTCAGAGACCTCCCCTCGTTGGGTCAGGACAAGCGCACCCTCGATCAAGAGAGGTTCCTGTCGAAGGGCAATGAAAGGTTGAAAGAGCAGCTCAAGAAGGTCGAAAAGGAGATCCGCGAGGCGGAGGTGAAGGCGGCGCTGATGCGGTGCCTCTGCGGGGAGGGTGTGCAGAGCGCGGACTTGGATGAAGTGGGTTCGCTTGTGGAGGGGAAGGCGAGAGCTGTTGCGGAACGCATTGAGTGGCTCACGAAGTCATTGTATCTGGTGCCGCCGCCGGCCGTGGACCTTCAACTTAGGTTATAAGATAATAGTAATTGAAATAAAAAGATTACTATGAGCAATTTTAGGAGTATTTTTATGGAATTTTAGTGGAACAATTGACAAGTTTTGGTTAGTGAATGTGATCGAGTCTAACATTTTCCTTTAAGATTTTATTAATTTACTGCAACATAACATCATTAACATAAAAAATTTAGACTCGCAAACAAAATATTTAAAATCAAAATATATGTGAAAAATAATGTGATTTTTTATATCGGAAAACAATGAAGAAAGAAAATTGAGAACTTTGTGAAGATTTAGGATTTATTATTACATGGAAATGGCATACTTTGCTTTCTATCTGATCCCAATAGGGGTTACATAAATTATTCTCAGTTAACCACCTTTTTTCTGAGGCATCCAAACACGTTCGACACTACTTATTCGGAAAAGTAGCGTATAATTGAGTTCTACACCTAATCAAATGCACTATAAGTTTCTAGTTACTAATACAAAAGGTGAGGTTTCACATGTTTTTATTTTTTTTAAATATTAAACATCAATTAATAAAGTATATATGTTTTGATAAAAAATATATATCGCTACATTTCGAATTAAATTAATAAATGTTTAATGAGGTATATACAAAATCTAATGAGGTAATATATGTTGTGATTTTTGTCAATAAATAGGATCTCGAATACGAGTTATTTCGTTCCTAATCAATGTTCAAAGCACACCAACAAAATATAGATGCAATAGACAAAGCAATAAATTGCAAATGTAAAAGAAAAGAGGAAGAGCAACACCAGATTTACGTGGTTCGGAGGTATAATCCTCCTACGTCCACGGGGAGAGCTTCAGAGACAATCCACTATGATGAAGAGCCTTTACAGAGATAAAATAAAAGACCCCAAATATCCCAAATATACCCAATCCATTGATAGATGTCAAAAATACAAAATTCTATTTGGTGGAGAAGAAGAAAACCCAACATCAAAACTCACTGACTTCCAAGAAGAAGGAATAAAGGGCACAGACCTCTCTCTCTTTTGATTCACCGAATAAAGCCAAATTAATGTGTGTAATTTGGTTTCCAAATATGAAGGGATTTGAGATATTTTGTAATTCAATAAACCACTGTCCCTTCTAAACTTGAACCCATTCAAATTTCAAAAAATAACAAACTGTATATTATAAAATCATGCCACTTCACCAACAATCTCCACCTTGGCATGACTTTTATTTGGGGCCTTCAATGAGGAATAATATCATCCATAGTCATGTCTCTCTAAAAAACACACCCCCTCTCCCTGGGGCTTCAAGGTACTAGCAATGTTGTATGTTTGCCAAGTCCAGGCAATACCTAAACTTCGCAATAGTCAATGGCTTGGTCATCATGTCAGCGACATTTTCTTCTGTGTGAATTTTTTCTAACAAAATATCACCTTTTGAGATGAAGTCTCTAATCTTGTGATACTTCACATCAATGTGCTTTGTTCTGTCATGAAACACTGGATTTTTAGCAAGACATATAGCACTTTGACTATCACAATACACTAGTACACTTCCCTGAATAATTCCAAGTTCTCCAACCAAACCTTTCAACCATACAGCTTCCTTGCCTGCTTCAACTGCTGCCATATACTCAGCTTCTGTAGTTGACAAAGCTGGAGTATTTTGCAATACAGATTTCCAACTGATCGGGCCTCCACCTAGAACAAATATATATCTTGTTGTTGATCGACGCTTGTCTAAGTCACTTGCAAGATCAGAGTCTACGTAGCCAATAATCATATCTGCTTTTGTGCCTTTTTCGAACAACAAACCTATATTTGATGTACCCTTCAAATAATGCAAAATCCATTTTACAGCATTCCAATGCTCTTTCCCTGGATCAACCATATATCTGCTTACCACACTAACTGCGTGAGATAAATCCGGTCTAGTGCAAACCATCGCGTACATTAAACTTCCAACTGCATTTGCATACGGTATATCAAACATGTCTTCACGTTCTTCCCTTGTCGCCAGACACTGCTGTCGGGATAGCTTGAAGTGTTGAGCTAGCGAGATACCCACTATTTTGGCCTCAGTCATTTTAAATTTTGCTAACACCTTCTTGATGTAATTTTTCTGAGTCAACCACAACTTTCCATTACTCCTGTCTCTCTGAATCTCTATTCCTAGGATTTTTCTTGCATTTCCTAGGTCTTTCATCTCAAATTCATTGCTTAATTTCTGCTTCAACTTGTTAATCTCATGCATATTTTTACAAGCTATTAACATATCATCCACATAAAGCACTAGTAAAATAATAGAACCATCATCAAGAAAACGAAAATACACACAAGTATCATACCTGCTCCTATTGTAGCCATTTGTCACCATGAAAGTGTCAAAACGTTTATACCACATATAAATTTCCTCCTCCAATTCTCCATGAAGGAAAGCAGTTTTCACATCTAGCTGCTCCAACTCCATGTCCCACATAGCAACCATAGCTAGTATGACTCTGATCGAACAATGTTTCACCACTGGAGAAAAAATTTCATTGAAATTGATTCCTTCTTGCTGTGAATATCCTTTTGCTACCAATCTCGCTTTGAATTTGACTGGTTCAGCTTCTGACAATGCTTCCTTTTTCTTGTGCACCCATTTACAGCCGATTGCTTTCTTTTCTTTAGGCAACTCCACCAATTCCCAAGTTTGATTCTTATGAAGAGAATTCATCTCTTCTTTCATTGCATCCATCCATTTCGCATTCTCCTCATCTTTAATGGCCTCTGCATAGGTTGTCGGATCACCTGAATTAGCTGTCAATGCATATGCTACGATGTCATCAAATTTTGATGGCTTCCTTTTAATTCGCTGCTCTCTACCCTGTGCAATGGAGTATGGTTGTTGAGGCTGAGGCTGAACAACTTCATCTTGATTTTGATCTGAAGGCTCTATAGTGAATGGCTCAATTGCATTTTCCTCCTGCTCATCATTGTGCTCCACCTGAATTGAGGTACCACCAATTTGATCAATTTGGTCATTCTGTTGAACATTTTTCAACATTGAAACTTCATCAAATACCACATTTTTGCTAATTTCTACTTTTTGAGTATTAGGATTCCATAATTTAAATCCCTTAACTCCATCTTTGTATCCAATAAAGATACATGGTTTTGATTTAGCATCAAGTTTTGTTCTCTGTACCTCTGGAATAAACACATATGCAAGACATCCGAAAATTCGAAGATCTGAGTAATCTGTTAGATGTCCAGACCAAACTTCTTCTGCTGTTTTGAGTCCCACTGCTCTCGAAGGAGATCGGTTAACCACATAACAAGATGTATTCACTGCTTCTGCCCAAAACTGCTTCGATAAATCTGCATTTAGTCTCATGCACCTTGCCCTTTCTAACAATGTTCTGTTCATCCTCTCTGCTACACCGTTCTGTTGTGGAGTGCCTGGAGTAGTAAGATGTCATGTAATACCTTCATTCAGACAGAAATTTTCAAATTCTTTTGAAGTGAACTCTCCACCATTGTCTGTTCGCAAATATCTCACCTACTTGTTTGTTTGCTTTTCTACTCTTGCCTTCCAAAATTTAAATTTCTCAAAAGCTTCTGATTTTTGTTTCATGAAGTAGACCAACACCTTTCGAGAGAAGTCATCTATAAAAGAAACAAAATATCTTGCCCCTCCATGAGAAACCACTGGAGCTGGTCCCCAAACATCTGCATGCACATACTCAAGGATTTGCTTGCTTCTATTGGTCGAAGTTTTAAAACTCGCCCTGCTCTGCTTTCCAATGATGCAATGTTTACAGAATTCAAGCTTACAAGATTTAACACCCTTAAGTAATTTTCTATTGTGCAGTTCTATCATACCTCTCTCACTCATGTGAGCCAACCTCATATGCCATAAACGTGTAGCGTCTTCATCTGTTTCTGATATAACTGTTGCATCTCCTATGACTGTTTGTCCAATCAATCGATATAGCGAACCACCTTTCTTTTCTCCCTTCATCACAACCATGGCACCCTTTTTTACTTTCAAAACCCCATTGTCTGCTTCATACATACAACCATTTGAATCTAGAGTACCTAGGGAGATAAGACTTTTTCGGAGATCGGGAATATGTCTGACATCACTTAGAGTTCGTACAATCCCATCAAACATTTTTACTTTAACAATCCCTATACCAATGGTCTTACAAACAGTATCATTACCCATCAGAACAGTTCCTCCATTTTGAGATTTATATGTATCAAACCAATCTCTATGTGGGCACATATGATATGAACATCCAGAATCTAGAATCCAAGTGTCAGTGAAATCCATACCTGACGAGACTGTGAGAAGCTCTCCATCTTTATCTGAATCTGAAGCTATGCTTGCCTCCTTGACGTCCTCATATTCCTCGTAAAAATTTTCTTGCAATTTTGGACAAACAATTTTCCAGTGACCTTTCTCTCGACAATAGCTGCATTCATCTATTCCAACCCGAGATGTCGATCTTGGTCGATATTTACTTTCGCCTCTTTCCATAGATCGTCCTCTTCTAAAAAATTGTCCTCTTCTTGCAAATTGTCCTCTTCTCATAGACAATCCTCTCTCTCGATAAGACTCCTTCACTATCAAACTGTCCCCTTCATCAGTACTAGATTTTCGCCTCATCTCATTTGATAATAAAGTAGTCGTCACTTCCTCCATCTTCAATGTATCTCTTCCATAAAGAATAGTCGTCACCAAATGATCATACGATTGTGGAAGAGATGAAAGAAGGATCAAAGCTTTATCTTCATCTTCCACTTTCACTTCCACACTCAAGAGTTGTGCAATCAACTTGTTAAAGTTGTGTAGGTGATCCATCAATCTGGTTCCTTCTGCCATAGACAAGCTATATAATTGCTTCTTCAAATGTAATTTGTTCGTAGGCGAATTCGTCATATATAGCTTCTCTAATTTTTTCCATAGATCAGTGGTTGTCTCTTCATCAAGGACATTGTACAACACCCCATCAGCCAAACATAAATGTATTGCACTCAATGCCTTTAGATCTAGTTCTTCCCAATCATCTTCGGTCATGGTCGCTGGTCGCTTTTCTTTTCCCAAAAGTGCTTTGTGAAGACCTTGTTGAACCAATACAGCCTTCACCTTCTTCTGCCATAATCCGAAATTATCATTGCCATCAAATTTCTCAATTTCAAATTTTGCAGATGTAAACTTTGACATTGTAAGAAATCGGACTAGACCCGTAACCTTGCTCTGATACCAATTGTTGTGATTTTTGTCAATAAATAGGATCTCGAATACGAGTTATTTCGTTCCTAATCAATGTTCAAAGCACACCAACAAAATATAGATGCAATAGACAAAGCAATAAATTGCAAATGTAAAAGAAAAGAGGAAGAGCAACACCAGATTTACGTGGTTCGGAGGTATAATCCTCCTACGTCCACGGGGAGAGCTTCAGAGACAATCCACTATGATGAAGAGCCTTTACAGAGATAAAATAAAAGACCCCAACTATCCCAAATATACCCAATCCATAGATAGATGTCAAAAATACAAAATTCTATTTGGTGGAGAAGAAGAAAACCCAACATCAAAACTCACTGACGTCCAAGAAGAAGGAATAAAGGGCACATACCTCTCTCTCTTTTGATTCACCGAATAAAGCCAAATTAATGTGTGTAATTTGGTTTCCAAATATGAAGGGATTTGAGATCTTGCATATTTTACCAAATCAACCATATTTTGTAATTCAATAAACCACTGTCCCTTCTAAACTTGAACCCATTCAAATTTCAAAAAATAACAAACTGTATATTATAAAATCATGCCACTTCACCAACAATATACTCATTGAATTTCTAATATGATATATAGTATTGTATTTTGGACTGAAAAAAAAAACTAAGTGTAATAGCACTGGAAAAAAAATCTTTCATGACAATTAACACACATTCAATGAAGTCCGTTATATATTATGACCACACGACACAATCAACAAATGAAAGATAGCCTCAACAAGTCCTCTAATTTTTCAATTGGGTTTCCTTTCATGGCACGCAACAAGACGAAGATTGCTTACATAAACATCTGATGTGTCTCGTCGTGGCACCTTTGAGAGACGCAAGAGGAACCTCCTCAAGAAGGTGGACGAGCTGAGAGTGATCTGCGGCATAAGACACAATCATCATCACCACGCCAGGAGATCTGGCCTTCCATAGTGGACGCGGACAAACTGATCGCCCGACTCAGAGACCTCCCCTCGTTGGGTCGGGACAAGCGCACCCTCGATCGCATAAGGACTGTCCGATCGCACAATCTCATGATCAGACGGTCCAATGTTCTGGAGACTCTTAGTGGTAAGAGTCCCCCGTTTGTTTGTGATGTATGTACCGTCCGATCGTGCAATTTCACGACTATGGTCTCCTGAAAATTGGACTATCTGATGTCTAGATTGTGCGATCGGATGGTGCATAAACGATGCCGCACAGTGCTCCCCTATCCGCACAACGCACCCCAATCCTCACAATGCCATATGATTCGGTGTTCTTATTCTCTATTACCCTTATATACTAAAGGAAATGAGTTCAAATTGCATTTTTTATCATGCAACATCTCGTATCCATATATTCACATTATCTGTTATATATAATAATATATACAAATTTTATACACATGCTAAATGCACTTGAAATTAAATGTTTAAGATAAAAGTATAAAATTAAAAATTTATTATAAATAAATTATGAAATGTTCATGGAATACTGAACCATGCAAAAATCTCTTCCATTTACACATGCAAGGTAATATATATATATATATATATCTCAATGATAAGGTGCGGTGTGCGGGCGGGTGCAGACGCAACGTGGGTCGTCCGATCACGGGTCCATCGCATTTGACGGTCGATGTGAATCGCACCCGATCGTCCGATGCGATGGACCCGTGATCGACGGCCCGTGGTCGACGCCACACCTAACCAATCCAATATATATATATATATATATATATATATATATATATATATATATACGCTCGCGATTAGGTGCGGCGAACGGCAGGTGCGGCCGCGACGTGGGCCGTCCGATCGCGGGTCCATCGCATCCAACGGTCGACGTGAATCGCACCCGACCGTCTGATGCGATGGACCCGTGATCGACGGCCCGTGATCGCTGCCGCACCCGCTGTTCGCCGCACCTAATCAGTTCCCTATATATATATATATATATATATATATATATATATATATATATGAAAATGATTGCGTGCGACGAACGGCAGGTGCGGCCGCGACGTGGGCCGTTCGATCGCGGGTTCATCGCATCCAACGGTCGACGTGAATCGCACCCGACCGTCCGATGCGATGGACCCGTGATCGACAGCCCGTGATCGCTGCCGCACCTGCCGTTCGCCGCACGCAATCACGTCCCTATATATATAGCATCGGACGGTCGGGTGCGATTCACATCGACCGTTGGATGCGATGAACCCGCGATCGGACGAATGAGGTCGCGTCCGCACGCCGCACCTTATCATTCGATTATATATATATATATATATATATATATATATATATATATATACGCTCGCGATTAGGTGCGGCGAACGGCAGGTGCGGCCGCGACGTGGGTCGTCCAATCGCGGGTCCATCGCATCCAACGGTCGATGTGAATCGCACCCGACCGTCAAATGCGATGGACCCGTGATCGCTGCCGCACCCGCCGTTCGCCGCACCTAATCGGTTCCCTATATATATAGGGATTCACGTCGACCGTTGGATGCGATAGACCCGCGATCGGACGACCCACGTCGCGGCCGCACCTGCCGTTCGCCGCACCTAATCGCGACCGTGTGTGTGTGTGTATATATATATATAGTCGAGTGATTAGGTGCGGCAGCTGTCCAATCGCGGGTCTATCGCATCCAACGGTCGACGTGAATCGCACCCGACCGTCCGATGCGATAGACCCGTGATCGACGACCCGTGATTGCTGCCGCACCGTGCGGCCGCTGCACCTAATCATCTATATATATATATATATATATATATATATATATATATATATATATATATATATATATAAACGTAATTAGGTGCGGTCGTGCGGTCGGTGCGGCCGCGATCACGGGCCGTCGATCACAGATCCATCACATCGGACGGTCGGGTGCGATTCACGTTGACCGTTGGATGCGATGGACTCGCGATCGGACGGCCCGCGATCGCGACCGCACCTAATCGTTTCTGTATATATATATATATATATTAAAATTTTCAAATTTTAATATAATTTACTTTGAAATCTCAAAGTATATTTATGATTTTCTAAATCTTAAATTTTGAATAAAATAGATATTTATTATTTCTAAATTTATGGGAGGAAAAAAATGGAAATGAAAGCTGGGCAGTTAACTCACCTTCAATGAAGTCCCCTATATATATATATTATGAACACAAGCGACACAACCAACAAATAGAAGAGCCTCAACAAGCTAGTCCTCCTATTTTGAATTATATTGGGTTTTCTTTCATGGCGCGCAATAAGACGAAGATTGCTTACATAACCTCCGATGTGAGTCGTCGCCGCACCTTTGAGAGGCGCAAGATGAACCTCCTCAAGAAGGTGGAGGAGCTGAGCGTGCTCTGCGACGTCCCAAGTTGCGCGCTCGTCACCACGCCTGATGAGCCCAACCAACCGGAGATCTGGCCTTCCATAGTGGACGCGGACAACCTGATCGCCCGACTCAGAGACCTCCCCTCGTTGGGTCAGGACAAGCGCACCCTCGATCAAGAGAGGTTCCTGTCAAAGGGCAATGAAAGGTTGAAAGAGCAGCTCAAGAAGGTCGAAAAGGAGATCCGCGAGGCGGAGGTGAAGGCGGCGCTGATGCGGTGCCTCTGCGGGGAGGGTGTGCAGAGCGCGGACTTGGATGAAGTGGGTTCGCTTGTGGAGGGGAAGGCGAGAGCTGTTGCAGAACGGATTTACTGGCTGACGAATTCATTGTATCTGGCGCCGCCACCGGCCGCAGACCTTCAACTTCGGTTATAGGAAAATAAAAGTTGAAATAAAAAGATTACTGCGAGCGATTTTAGGAGGAATTTTTTAATGGAATTTTAGTGGAACTAATGACTGGATCTGAATTTTTATTTTTATTTATTTATTCGTTTTCTTGCTCTTTGATTCAGAACACCCTACATTAACTTGTGACCCGATTGTGTACAGATTGATCAATAAAAAAAAATGTAGTCTTATAACAATGTGTATATGTTTTTTTTTGTGTTTTGGTTCAGTGAGAGTGGTGTGGTGAATTAGATAAATATTGTTGAGTTACAGCCTACATGCGATGATGGGAGACATCCATGACCAAGATATGTTTTTAAAGGTATGTTAGTTTGGCTATTGTTTAATAGATGGCGATGGTTTTTTATCAATTGTTTTTGGATGTTCATATAGTGAACTCTGTTTTAATTTGTGATGAGCAGTTGTAATTTATTTTATTTATATTTGATTTTCTTGGTCTATGCATACAAGTGATATTTATGTGTGTGACTTCCTTTTTTATTGATCCATGCAAAATTTGAATTGTTTTCTGTTTGCGCACACATATGAGACGTGTACGTGTATGTCTGTAAACAAAATTGTGTAAAAAGGATAATATTAGGAAGTATCACAGATTGGATTGGAGTTGACCTCTTCGGGTTAGAGAGTTGGGTTGAGTGGAATTTTGATTGGCCTCCTCCAATTCTGGGTTGGGTTTGGTTTGAAGTCCTCTAACCAGACCCAACCTACTCGGCTGCAACCCTATCATGAACCAATGACCGACCCCACCTCAGACTGATGGATGACGTATACTCAACTCACACGTATGTATACTTGCATGAAATGATGGAGGTACAATCAACTCTGTTCATAACATTTATCCATTTAATGCACCGTATATAGTTGAAAATTTATATGTGCAACCCAATATGCTGCCCTGTCCATGGTCCACATCGGTCCTCTTTTCTTTTTCTTCCAACAATACACTCACCTATTAAAGGATATAATGTTATAAATAGTGAAGCAGATACATTAATATTTTTTAAAGGTTTTTTATTTTTAGTCCATGTAAACTATATGATTTAGTGATCGATCCATCACTTCTTCATATTACAGTTTCAGTTCCAAGATTTAAAGGGTGTGTTTCTTATTAGTTAGTCCCTGGGAGGGACCTATCACTAAATTGTTTAATTTGTTTTAGTCCCTCCCAGAGAGTAAAATGGAACATATCTTTAAATATGAGGATTTAAACTCTAATATAAAGAAGTGTAGGATCAATCACTAAATCATATAGTTTATGAGAACGTAAAAATAAAAACCATTTTTCTATTTGATTATACTATGATAATAGAATGTATTATAGAATATATTGTGATAGGTGACTATTTTTTGGATGTGGAAATAGATTGAGTGCATCAACTAAACAATATAATAATCAAACGTAGAAACAAAGGATGCATGGTTTCAATCTTGGCTCCATGTGTACCCGTCAATGTTTAAATTATGGGTGACAAATGAACCAATTAATGAATTCAATCTAATCAAAATTAAAATTCACACTACAAGAAGAATTCTATGTGTGTGACCAAATTTTACGGTTTTCAGATTTTAGGATGCAATCAATCTAAATAATAAATAAATAAATCGAATAAAAGACACCAAGAATTATATGATTCGACAAATCTTACATACGTTTACAAAGCACACCATTGATCAATCCAATATCAACGAGAAGTTTTTACAATAGTCACGCCGAAAATTAAAACCCTAGAGCTTAATAAAAAATATGAAATGTAATGTTATACTGACATCTTATTAAGGGCAAAAAAGTAAGTTGATCCCTGCGAGCTCTGCGGGAGCTTGACCCCCGTCCGACCCTGCGTAATGCCAACAATCATCTGCGCACATCATCAGGTTTCACAATATATACAACAAATAATATTATATATTAAAGACGAACGAACTTTAAGGGTCGTAATATTTGATTGATGAATCTATTTCCTCAATTAATCAAATTGCCTGTAGCATTAAAATAAGTGTATGCCACTCCACAACAAAGAAAGAACAGAACGCAAAGGGACCACTAATGGAGATCCGAATCTCATTCATGCAAATCCAATGCATACAAAAGAAACATGAACACACACATTTACAATAAAAATTAAACAGTTAATTACAGAGGACTACAAAACACATAACAATCCAACATTAACTGGGCCACTTCATCCACATGCCCGAGCCACTTCGTGTTAGAGGTTTTTCAAAATGTATTTTCATGTGTCTTGTAAGTTGGGTTTTGTTTGTAACTTTGAGTTGGGTTTTAGTCCCACATCGGTTAAAGAGGAAAAAGTTTCTCACTATATAAAGTGAGGTGTGTATAAAGTAATGTTTACTTTAGGAATGGTAAGGTGTTATGCACACGGTGCTTTAGCACCGTCCGCACACGCGCACGCGCGCGTGTGCGATGGGCGCAATGTGGCGCTTTGATGGTGCATCGTCGCTAGGAGCTGGAGCCTTTTCTTTTTGGCTAATCAGACGGTGGAGATCGTTCCATCAGATGCGATCTGGACCGTCCAGATGGTGGACCCGTCCGATGCAACTTGCACCGTTGGATCGATCAAGAAACGGTTACACTGATCGAAGGGGTGCCATCGAAAAGGGTGCATCGGATGGTGATCGATCTGGACCGTCGATCTTGTAACTGAAGATCCAACGGTCAAGATCGGATGGTGGTCGATCTGGACCGTCGATCTTGTAACTGAAGATCCAACGGTCCAGATTGGAGGTGGTTAAACCTCAAGAGATGCATTGAAAAGGTGCTCCTATGTCTATAAATAGACATGATTTCCTACCATTCAAATCATCAATCAAAAACATTCTCTTTTTCCTAAGTGTGTTCTTGTATTGGGTTTCTGCAGAGCCTAATACAAGGGTCTTGGTTCATTTGGGTTTCATCAGTATTCTGTTCACCATCGTCCGTGCAAACGCTGGTGAAAATTTCTTCGAGTTATCCTGCAGACAGATTTGCAGTACCCTGTGCACACTGTATAAGGGGCAAATACTGTTTTAAGGAGAGCGACATCGTAACGCGACTCGAAGTGTTCAACAGAAGTCTGTATCAATTTCCAACAATCTTAAAACAGTATTCATGGCTCGTTCTGTGCAACAAATGACGCAAGACTTCATGAAACTGGAGCGTTTCGATGGTGGGAATTTCGACGCTGGCAGAAGAAACTGCACTTCCTCCTCACCACACTCAAAGTGGTGTACGTACTGAAGACGGCGTATCCAGAGGAGCAAGAGAATGAGACTCTCACGAGTCTCGAACAAGAACCAAGTGGGAGATGGATGACTACATCTGCAAGGGTCACATCCTCAATGCACTCTCCGACTCACTGTTTGATGTGTACCAACATGTGGAGACTGCGAAGGAGTTATGGGAGATTCTGGAGTCCAAGTACCTCGCAGAAGACGCTACAAGTAAGAAGTTCCTTGTTGGAAATTTCATGCGTTATAATATGATTGACTCCAAATCTGTTATTGAACAATTCCATGAGATCCAGCATATTCTTAGTCAGTTTCGACAACAGAATATGAACATGGATGAGTCTATTATAGTTTCCTCTATAATAGACAAGTTGCCCCCTTCTTGGAAAGATTTCAAAAAGAATCTGAAGCACCAGAAGGAAGATCTTACTCTGGAGGAGTTAGCCAAGCATCTTCGAGTTGAAGAAGAAACGAGGCTACAAGAGAGTAAAGATGAACAAGGGACTCAAGTTCCCAAGGTCCACGTGGTGGAGGATGGCAGAAAGCCCAACAAAGACAAGCGTAAAGGGAAGAACAACAAGCCCAACAACGCGGACCCAAAGAAGAAGAAGGTTGAATGTTGGTTTTGTGGAAAACCAGGCCACTTCAAGAAAGACTGCCGTCATTTCAAGAAGAAGCAAAATACACCAGATCAACCAAAGGCACCAGATCAGGCCAAAGAAAAATTTGTGGCTGTTATATCCGAGGTTAACATGCTCGAAGATGGTGGAGACTGGTGGATCGACTCGGGTGCGACACGACATATCTGCAACGACAAGAACCTCTTCACCACTTATGAACCAGTGAGTGAAGGATCAGTTCTCTATATGGGGAACTCCTCTACTGCCATCATCAAAGGCAAAGGGAAGGTGGATCTTGAATTCACTTCTGGAAAAGTCTTGTCTCTCACTGATGTATGTCATGTACCTGATGTTAGAAAAAACCTTGTATCTGGAAGCCTTCTGAATAAACATGGCTTCAAGTTAGTCTTCGAGTCGGACAAGTTTGTTCTGTCCAAGGGTGGAATATTTGTTGGGAAGGGTTATTTGTACCAGGGAATGTTCAAACTCAATATCAATAAAGTGAATGTTTCTGCTTATATGGTTGACTCTCTTTCTTTATGGCATGCAAGATTAGGACATGTTAATACTAGGAAATTGGATGATATGGTTAAATTAGATTTAATTCCTAAGTATGAAAATGACATGGATGAAAAATGTAAAGTGTGCATGCAAACAAAAATAATTCGTAAGCCTTTTCATAAAGTAGAGAGATCCACATCTTTACTTGAATTAATTCATTCTGATGTATGTGACATGCATGCTACCCCTACTAGAGGAGGTAAAAAATATTTTGTAACATTCATTGATGATTTTTCAAAATTCTGTTATGTTTATCTTTTGCATTCAAAAGATGAAGTTCTTGAAAAATTCAAAACTTTTAAAACAGAAGTCGAAAATCAATGTAATGTTAAAATAAAAAGGCTTAGATCCGATAGAGGTGGTGAATTTCATTTTCCAGATTTTTGTGAAGATGTGGGTATTATTCATGAATTAACTGCACCATATACACCTCAACAAAATGGAGTTGCTGAAGAAAGAATAGAACATTAACTGAAATGATTAATGCTATGCTTTCTAATTCTGGTCTAACTCATGGTTTTGGGGGGAGGCTCTTTTGACTGCATGTTATATCCTAAATAGAATTCCTCTCAAAAAGATTAATGTAACTCCTTATGAACTGTGGAAAAACAAGAAGCCCAATCTGAGTTACTTGCGAACTTGGGGCTGTAGGGCAATTGTAAGATTGCCGGATCCCAAAAGGAAGAAATTGGGAGAAAGAGGAATCGAATGTGTATTCCTTGGTTATGCCCTACACAGTAAGGCATACAGGTTCATGGTAATTGAACAAAATAGTTCAGTGGAAGTAAATACCATCATAGAGTCTCGTGATGCAGTATTCTATGAAAATAGGTTCAATACTATTCCGAGATCAAATCGGGATGAGGAACCAAAGTCTTTGGTTTCCAATAAAGAAAATGAACCTAGTGAACCCATTGAACCAAGAGAAGTAAAAGGACTAGGATTGAGAAATCTTTTGGTCCTGACTTCATTGTTTACCTAGTGGAAGGAACAAGGGAATCTCATTGTAAACAAACAATGATTTCATTAAATATGGAATCTGATCCATTGACCTTTGAGGAGGCTATGAAGTCACAAGATGTTGCCTTTTGGAAAGAGGCAATTAATGATGAGATGGATTCAATTATGGGGAATAAAACCTGGATTCTTGTTGACTTGCCTCCTGGATCCAAACCGATTGGTTGTAAATGGATTTTCAAAAAGAAAATGAAGGTCGATGGAACAATTGAAAAATTTAAGGCCAGGTTAGTGGCCAAAGGGTTTACTCAAAAGGAGGGTATCGATTATTTTGATACATATGCACCGGTTGCAAGGATCTCCACAATTAGAGTATTAATTGCCCTTGCTTCCATCTATAAGTTCGAAATACATCAAATGGATGTTAGAACTGCTTTCCTAAATGGAGAGTTGGATGAAGAAATCTACATGAAGCAACCGGAAGGGTTCGTTGTACAAGGTCAAGAAAATAAGGTATGTAAACTCATTAAATCACTCTATGGTCTTAAACAAGCTCCTAAACAGTGGCATGAAAAATTTGATAGGATTATGATATCAAATGGTTTTAGGATACATGAATCTGATAAATGTGTTTATAGCAAATTTTCTGGTGGTAAAGGTGTGATCATATGCCTATATGTAGATGACATGCTTATCTTTGGTACTAACCTAGATATATATTGAAATTACAAAGAATTTCTTGTCATCTAATTTTGATATGAAAGATATGGGCATTGCTGATGTTATTTTGGGTATTAGGATTAAGAGGGATAACAACCAATTAATCCTTACCCAGTCTCATTACATTGAGAAAATTTTGAAAAAATTCAATAGATTCGATTGTCAACCATGTCTACACCTTTTGATCCACAAGTGAAATTGTATCCTAACACTGGTAGGGCTGTTGATCAATTATTATATTCTAGAGTGATTGGGAGTTTAATGTATGCAATGACTTGTACTAGACCTGATATTGCTTTTGCAGTGGGGAAACTTAGTAGATATACTAGTAACCCGGGTAGTGTGCATTGGCATGCTATTGATCGAGTATTAAAATACTTGAAGAAAACTATGGATTATGGAATAATCTATAGTGGATATCCTTCGGTTATAGAAGGGTATACAGACGCCAGTTGGATAACTGACCGTGAGGATCACTCATCAACGAGTGGTTGGATCTTTACACTTGGAGGAGGAGCTATCTCCTGGGGATCCAAGAAACAGACATGTATTACAGACTCAACAATGGCTGCTGAGTTTGTGGCTCTAGCATCATCTAGCAAAGAGGCAGAATGGTTGAGAAACCTACTTCTGGAAATTAATGTGTGGCCAAAACCCATGCCACCCATCTCTTTGCATTGTGATAGTCAAGCAACACTATCACGGGCTTATAGCCAGATTTATAATGGTAAGTCCAGACATATAGGACTTAGACACAGTTATGTCAGGCAACTGATTACTGATGGTGTCATCACCATTGATTATGTGCGGTCAAGTCAAAACTTGGCTGATCCTTTAACAAAAGGACTTGCAAGGGATTTGGTGTGGAAAACATCAAAGGGGATGGGACTTAAGCCCATATAGAATCACTCTTGATGGAAACTCAACTCAAAACTTGAAACATCAAGTTCTTGAGTTCAATGAGCAAAGTACATCATATGTTGTGATTGCAAGCACTTAATTTATGTCATCCCTGGGTAAAGTGCTTGGAACCTGTAATGACAAGGAAGGAGGATGAGTTTAACTCTTAATAGGTTTCATTTTTATTAGAGTACTAAAGTTACAGGGGTACTCTTGATAACCTACCTATATGAGTGTTGAGGTGGTGCCGCTTCCTATGAATTCAATGGGCTTGAATTCTAAAACACTCATGAAACAGGATATGGACACAAGGCCAATCCATGTGTCAGTATTTTTGAATACTGAAGATATTATGTTTTATGTGTAATGCATGTCCAGTTGGTTATACAGGATCGTTGGTTCAAAGACAAGTCTACCAAGCAATCCTTATTGACTTTGATGTGCATCACTAAGTGATCGGTTCAAGTCGCGAGACACCCCTCACTGAAGCATAAGACTATCAAGTGAACCAAGAATCAGTGTCATGTAAATTTTGAAAATGGTGGGGGATTGTTAGAGGTTTTTCAAAATGTATTTTCATGTGTCTTGTAAGTTGGGTCTTTGTTTGTAACTTTGAGTTGGGTTTTAGTCCCACATCGGTTAAAGAGGAAAAAGTTTGGCACTATATAAAGTGAGGTGTGTATAAAGTAATGTTTACTTTAGGAATGGTAAGGTGTTATGCACATGGTGCTTTAGCACCGTCCGCACACGCGCACGCGCGCGCGTGTGCGATGGGCGCAATGTGGCGCTTTGATGGCGCACTGATCGAAGGGGTGTCATCGAAAAGGGTGCATCGGATGGTGATCGATCTGGACCGTCGATCTTGTAACTGAAGATCCAACGGTCAAGATCGGATGGTGGTCGATCTGGACCGTCGATCTTGTAACTGAAGATCCAACGGTCCAGATTGGAGGTGGTTAAACCTCAAGAGATGCATTGAAAAGGTGCTCCTATGTCTATAAATAGACATGATTTCCTACCATTCAAATCATCAATCAAAAACATTCTCTTTTTCCTAAGTGTGTTCTTGTATTGGGTTTCTGCAGAGCCTAATACAAGGGTCTTGGTTCATTTGGGTTTCATCAGTATTCTGTTCACCATCGTCCGTGCAAACGCTGGTGAAAATTTCTTCGAGTTATCCTGCAGACAGATTTGCAGTACCCTGTGCACACTGTATAAGGGGCAAATACTGTTTTAAGGAGAGCAACATCGTAACGCGACTCGAAGTGTTCAACAGAAGTCTATATCAATTTCCAACACTTCGATCTACACAAAGTAACTGAATCAATTAATCCTAAAACCCAATCTATGATTGTCCAATAAAAAAACAAAAAAAAGGCCAATCCCACCCATGCAAAATATGGCCAAAAGACTCATCTAGCTGCTGGATATTTTTAAAAGGATGGGTTCAAATAGTTAGGTTGGAGTGGTCCATATGGGAGGATGAAAAGTGGTCCTATTCTTTTAATCCCATATCAGATTTTTGAAAAAAGTTTTGAGAATTTATAAGGTGGACTCATTGTATTCTAGTGAAGTCATTTTTAGTGGACACCTTATGGTGGATCTTTAACGCAGGGTCGTGCTTAGCATGGGCGGATCGTTACTAGGGGTTGAAGCCTTTTCTATTTGGCTAATCGGATGTTGGAGATTGTTTTGATTAGATGCAATCTGGACCGCCTAATGGATAGTAGCACAGATGCAATGTGCATAGTTGGATTGATCAGTTGGTGGTTATATTGATCAAAGGGTATCATTGGAAGGGGTGCATTGTGTGGTGGACGATCTGGACCACACAATCGTGTGAAAATAGTGGACCAACACCCCATTCATGATAGAGTGTGTCTTTTGCACCAAGAGGCACTATTATGCCTATAAAAGGGTCCTATATCCAAAATTGATAGTACAACATCCACACATCCACTTGTCTTCTCATCTTTTCTATTACAAGTTAGCACCTTCAACCCTTGAAACAAAGAGAGTTATAAGAGGTTTAAACAGAGAGTACATACTCTGTTTTCAATACCAGTGGAGACCTCATTATATCCTGAAAGTTGTACTTCCTTATTCCCTCGTGTACTCACGGTTCTTATCAGAATAGAAGAAGTCTGTCTAAAATCATTCAACTATGTTGATTCTTGAAACACTTGTACTGATTCTGTCTTCTTCCGTTGTTCCGGTTTCTAACAATAGTCAATTAAAAACCACACATAATCCACCTTGACATTCTAGCATTCATTTTTTTTAATAAGATGAAAACAATAAAAATGATCAGAATTGTTTTTTTCTTTTATTTATTCCCTTGCTTAAGAAAATCAAGGTTTATTTAAAAAATCTAAACACTAATTCATCAACAAAATGAAGTTGGACTTGGACATCTTACAAGCATATATTTTTTGCAGGTCGGGAACTAGAAATTGAAGCAAGCAATGGAGGGACCCGTTTGAACATGGAAAATGAGAGGTAAGCGCTTTGAAATACAGAGTTACCTTGCTTAATTATTATGTTAATTGATCTATTGCATATTGAACTAGAATTTATTTCTTTTTTTTTTTTGTCAAATCTTCCTCGTAGAGGACAAAACTCGAATCCATGTATCCTCACTAAAGAAGAGGTACCGATCTTATATTAGAAAAAAAAGAGAAGAAGGGAGTAGTTTCAGAAGGAGGCGTGCAAAGGAGGCAAGAGAGAGAACAGCTCACGATTGATATGAAAAGAAAAAGTGATTAATTAGATTATTAAGATTAATTATTATTACATTATAAAAATATTATGTTAAGAATATTTTTGTCATTTTTACTTATTAGTTAAAAACTAATTCTAGTTAAATTTGATTTTAGATAAATTGACAAAGAGACATTTTTTCATTAAGAAACATTTTAATGGTATAAAATGAATTGTGATATTTGTGATGATATAAAAATGGAAAACATGTTTTTCTATGATATATATGCCAAAAAACTCAAATTCCATTATGGTTTTCTCAATTTCCTTAATGAACTTACTGTCAAATACTGTAAAGAATTCCATTATGGTTTTCTCAATTTCCTTAATGAACTTACTGTCAAATACTGTAAAGGATCTCTAAAATTCTTGATTAGAGATCTCTAAAAATCTTGATTAGATAATTTAATGATCCTAATCTCCCAAAACCACAGCTTAATTAAATATTACAAGCATTTAATCTTTTCATCCGTAGCTAGGGGTGGTAAACGAGCCGAACGAGCCGAGCTTTGACATGTTCAAGCTCGACTCGTTTATAAACGAGTCGAGCCGAGCCGAGCTCACGAGCCTCAACGAGCCCAGCGTTTTTCTTCATTTAGGGTTCTTAGGGATTGAAAATAAAATTTTAACATAAATAAACCAAGTTCATGAGCTTAAACGAGCATAACTTTGTATTAATTTAATGTTCTGATTTTATAAAGGAGTTTAGTTAAGCTTCAACTAAGTTTTAATAACACAAACGAGTCAAATTTGAATATAAAATGAAACCCGATCTAGGTCCCGAGCCTAGCCGAGCTTTTATACTTGTTCAAGCTCGCTCATTTATCTAAATGAACGAGTCTGAACGAGCCTAAACCGAGCCGAGCCCGAGCCGAGCCCGAGCGGCTTGGTTCGTTTACCAGCCCTATCCGTAGCATAAAAAAAACAACAAAAATCTCTCACATTTTTTCGTTAAAAAATATTCAAACGGTATAAAGTAAAATATGATTTTTGTGATGATATAAAATAGAAAGCATGTTTTTAGATGGTGTACATGCAAAAAATTTAAACTAAATTGGACATACGAGTAATTTTCAATATCAATTTTTTCTAGTTCCATTATAATAAACTTATTGCCAAGTACTATAAGGGATCTCATAAAATCTTTTTTCTGATTTGACAATAAATACATGTTTTAGAACTTTGGGGGATGTTTCTGGAGGTTTTAAAGACTTCAGGGGTCTAAACGCGTGACCAAAAAATAAGAATAAACAATATTATAATCATATAGTCATAATATCTCCGTATGTTATGTTAATAGGTATATAGTCATAATATCTACATATGTTATGTTAAAGTGCAATATTGATTTAGTTATTATATTATATAGGGTTTTTTTGCATGTATACTATTCAAGAACATGCTATTTAATTTTATACTAGAAATATGTAGAACTTATGCATATTTACCATTTTTGTTAACTTCCATTCAAATTTTCATTAAAATCATTACCCCCGTTTGGATGGAAGAATAAGGGCAGTATAGGCTAGTATAAACATTGATAGTGAAAAAAAGGTGTTTGGAAACCTAGAATAAATGGGAATTGATATGCTAGTATAGAGTAGTATTGGTATCCCTCCTCCCCCATGTAATTACTTATTCCGGCTTTATCCATTCCACCTGCATATGTGGGCCCCCACCGATCCCATCAAACCTTTTTCCCTTTCCCTGCTCATCCTCTCATGCACATCTCCTCTGACTCTCCCTGCAACATACACCACCATTGAATCCTCCACTTTTTCCATGTCTGTCCACCACACCAGCACCACCAGTTTGACCGCCACCATCACCAAAATCACCTCCATTTTCAGGTCTTCTTCCATCTGATCCAGCACCACTTAGACCACCACCACCACCGGCACTCCCGCGGGCACCAACCTCCAGGTCCACCACGTCCAGGTCATCGTCCACCAAGACCGCCGCCACAACCAGCAACTCCGCGGCCACGGGCACCAAAACCACCACAATGTCTGGTCTCTTTCCACCCACACCACCACCATCACTTATGACCTTTTTTTAATAAGATGTGTATATAACACACACACACACACACACACACACACAATTAAATGCATGGGGTTGATTAAAATGTAAAAAAAAAAATTATATATTTTATTTACATCTTATTCACTATCTATCCACAATTTATTCTTGATCAACCAAATAACAAAAATTCAGTATTACTTATTCTAATGAGAATAACTAAAATAGAAAAAAAAAATAATAATATATTCTTTATCTATACTGGTATAGTTATCTATCATGAATAACTCAATTACTCTATCCAAATGGGGGCTTAAAGTCTTAGAGAAAAGACCAAATTACCCTTTTTTTTGCATATTTACCCTTACTAAATACAATATTTATAAAAATAAAAGACATTAATTTTAACATGAAAATGATAAATTTCATCTAAAATCCAAAAATATAAAAATTAATCATAAAAACTATTTATTAGCATAGATATTATAATTATTAATACTTACATTAATAAAAATGAAATAAAATTATTTTGAGAACAATTAATAATATATGTTACAAAATGCAAATTTTTAAAAATTTAGATCTTTATTAGAAGAAAAGGAAAGAAGATAAGGGTGAATGGCTCACGATTGATTTAGAAAGAACATAAAATTAATTAGATTATTATGTTTAACTATTTACATTATGACAAAAAATATATTATATGTTAAGGTTATTTTTGTCAATTTTATTTCTTGGTTAAGAAACTAACTATAGTTAATGCCTATTTTGGTTAAAAATCATAAAAGAGGGACACATTTTTATATTAAGAAAAATTTTAACGTTATAAAAATAAATATGTTATTTGTGGTGGTATAAAAATAAATACCATATTTTTTAATGGTATACATGCAAAAAATCCTATTATATATAAAGCTGTGGGCAAACGTTGTATGCAGTTTGGATTCTGTCCCCTAAAGTGGGAGACAAACTAAATGGTTTTTGATTAACCACGGATCAGTGCAAAGATTAACTGTAAAATTGTAAAACCAAAATCTCATACCAAAAGCTGAAGTTCAAGAATACCGGTTTGAAATTGAAATTTATTGATTGATATGTACACAACCCCTTCACAAATTTATATAGGGTATTGTGACTTGGAAAATAAAAATAACAAAAACATAAAGAAATACATCGAAACACTCGTAATATACCCTATATTATATTTAAATATATACTAGTACTTATTTTTAACCGACCGAGAGTTCATGACCATATACCTATTTTGGCGGCATCATATGCATGCGACGAGGCATTGAGAAACTCTTCTTGCTTTGCGATGGCTCTCAACTTCCTATCCACAAGAGAAGCCACTTCACCCAAGTTCGCGCCCTTCAAACCCTCCCGCGGAGGTACCGTATCAATGCTTCCTTCGCCTCCATCTTGCGGATCTTCTTCTCAAGCCTCCTAAGCTGCTCTTTTCACCTTTCAATCTGGAACCTGATCTCCTCGTTCACCTTGTTGCACGCCATGAAAGAAAATCCAGTGAAAAACAAATGACTTGTTGACGCTCTTTCTTTATTGCTTATGTTCATAATATATAGGGATTTGTGACTTGTGAAGATCAATTTAATTCAACATGCATTAATTGCAAAATACATATTCAATTGCATATATTCTCAATAGATTTTATATTTTAATTAAATCATTATTATGTTTTCACATTTTCATTAACTGTTGTATGAGTTAATTCTTATAAAAAGTGCATTCATGTGTATTTGAAAAGTTAATTATTGTATTAATAAATATTCAAAAAGCATATCAAATTTAATTCATTAACTCTTTTTTTGAATATTTAGAAAGTTTATTCAAAGATAAAATAATAATTTTAAAATATTTTTATCCCATCTTAACGTAATTGTTGTAATTTCTCATTTTTAAATTTCAGAGAGTGTTTATGCTTTCAAAAACTTCAAGAGGTCTAAATCCATTTTACTCTTTTATATTTTTTTCTTTAAATCATAGATGATGGATCTAGTTAACACAAACACCTGTGTACTCGTAACATATACGTCGCAAACCAAGCATGTAGCCCAATACACGAAGGCATACACACACACACACACATTAGTGTATGTGCAAACTAGTAAAATCAAATGCAAAAAAAATGGAACTGATTACATCACAAAAAGGAATTCAATATATGAACATCCTAACAACTACAAAAATCAATCACCATATACACCCAATACTATTCAAACCCCATTAAACAGTCAATCTATCCCCAAACAGAGTCCAGATTTTCATTGAAGATCGAAGTCAAATCGCATGGATTGACTTGTGACTTGTGATGAAAGTTTTCATCTTCTTGCGTGCCATGAAAGAAGACCCAACGAAATGGAAAAAAAAAAGCAGAGAAGACTTGTTGTGGTTCTTCAATTCGTTGATTGCGGGTGATCATATATAAGGGCTGTTGACTTGATGGAAGTTAAAGAATAGTTTCTGATTATGCGAAGCAGCGAAGGGTATTCATTTATTGCTGTGATTGTATAATATAATCAAATCCACCGTTTATTGTGTTGGGATTATGTCTCGATCCGTTGTATCATATCGGATGACCGTTATCAAACAATATTAGGGTGGACACTTAATGGATAGAATATTAATTAAGATTAGATCTTAATTAATATTTGAAGTGGATCTCTTAAATAAAAAAATAATATTTGTTTGTTAATTAGGAGAGTGAATCTCCTAAAATCATTGAACAATATTTGTTTGTTAATTTGAAGATTACTTGGGTAGGAACTTATTGATCTCTATAAATATCATATATGTCTCGATCCGTTGTATCATATCGGATGACCATTATCAAATTATGCTGGACACTTAATGGGTAGAATATTAATTAAGATTAGATCTTAATTAATATTTGAAGTGGATCTCTTATATAAAAAAATAATATTTGTTTGTTAATTATAAGAGTGAATCTCCTAAAATCATTGAACAATATTTGTTTGTTAATTTGAAGATTACTTGGGTAGAAACTTATTTATCTCTATAAATATCATCTAGGATTTCATAGCAAGGCAAAATATGCTACAATGTAGAGATCCTAAGGGAGAGATTGAGATGTTTTAAGAGAGAGTAACTCCACGAAAGAGTTTGTGAGTCTCTTAATATATCTGAACTATCAAAGTGGACTCTCTATTTTTGCACGGTGAATGTTGGTCTAGGCCAAACCACATATATCTTGTGTTCATCATATAATGTAGTGTTTTCATTCTTGTTTTATTATCTCAGTTCTATTGTTGGCTTCCACGAATCACCTTCCCAGCAGAGGTATCAGATATCCACATTCTGACCTAGGAGGATGAGATTTGAAGAATGAGGATCAATGCAACAGTGACACGGGTCGATGAATTAATACCATTAACGGATTTATTGTTGGAAACTCCAACTATTTGTGTGTCGTACCATGTTTCATGTGAAAAAGAAGAAAAAAATAAATTATGCAAGGATGCATGGAGCTCTCAGTGGTGTAGGCAACACACCTATTTTGGGTGTCCAATGGCGTTGAGATGCTAAGAATCCAAGGTCCATAGATGCGCGGATGTGAGTGCGGGTTGCGGGTGTGTGTCAAGGGGTCAATACACGTGCAGAGATGCAAAACACAAGTCAGCACGCGATGATGTGCGTGAGTCCCGTGAATCACGCATGCGGTGTACATGCAGGAGGCATAAGATGGAACAGCGCGACACAAAGAAGGCAATCTGATCCGAGTTTAGGCAATAAGATGTCCCAGGTGGTTCTGGTAATAGTGAGTCCAAGTATTCAGAGTTTGCGAGTGCATGGTGTAGGTTGTTCAAGGTGGAGTACAAACAATTCTTCTTTAGAGATGCACTTAGAGCATGTGATAAACTCACGTGGTTATCAAGTCAATGTATTGACTTGATGATAGAGCGGGGCGGATATCCAAATAAAGAAGTTCCTAAATCCATTCAAGGTGAAGTTCTGTGGAGCGTGTCTAGTACTCAAGGAGACTCGTGATAACGACTTGAAGGCTGGTGAAGCTCAAGGAATTTGAAGGCCACCTGACTACAGGTGGAGATGCATGGTTGCTTGCGCGATCTAGCTTCAAGGATGACATGTAGCAAGGTGGTGACATCAATGAAATCTTCAAGGGGTTTGAAAAGGTCTAAGTTTACCAGATATGAGCCAAGGTGGAGATTGTTGAGATTATCTCTCGATCTACAAGGTTTTTTCTGCAAGGTAGAGACATCAATGGAAATATTTTAAAGGGTTTGAGAAGCCACGGTGGGCATTGTTGGGATTATGTCTCGATCCAGTGTATTATATCGGATGATTATGATGAAACCATATTAGGATGGACACCTAAAGGGTAGAATACTTATTATGATTTGATTTCAGTGGTTTGTAATCAAAACCCTAATGTCATACTGATTTAGTTTTATTTTCTTTTTTGGGTCTTCTAGCACGGTCGATTTGATTATTTTAGTGTTGCATGCTTGTTGTTCCAAAATATTTAAAGCTGAATGGATGAACAACCACCTCTCTTGGAGTCCCAAAATTCCAAACCAAATTAACAATATCCCTTTGACACATGAAAAAGGAGGATGGTTAAAGATGGTGAACTAACAATGCCAATCACAACAATCCCCACAAACTCATTGAAAATCCCTACCAATTAACAAATCACAATATGTCAATCTCAGAATTTACAATGAAAACCCACCATAGCTTTAACCTAATGAAACCATCCAATTCAATCGCTTAGCAATGGCTTCCAAAATTTCTTCCTCCCATGTGCCGGCGTCCTCTTGGTTCTCCTCTTCCTGAACAATGGCATCAAGAGCCATCCAGCTTGACATCTTTTGGATGCTTCCGAGCACGAATCCCCACCCTACATACCAGCATTCCCTAAACAGGAGGTTCCAGAACTGCCTAAGCCAAAGGTTCATGAGTTGCCTAAGCCAGAGATCCCAACCTTCCCTAAACCGGAGGTCCACGAGTTGCCTAATCCGGAGGTCCCAACATTCCCTAAACCGGAGGTCCACAAGTTGCCTAAGCCAGAAGTCCACGAGTTGCCTAAGCCAGAACACCCAACATTGCCAAAACCTGAATTTCCCGAGTTGCCTAAGCCGGAGGTCCCCACATTCCCTAAACCAAAGGTCCACGAGTTGCCTAAGCCAGTAGTCCACGAATTGCCTAAGCCAGAGCACCCAATATTCCCTAAGCCGGAGGTCAACGAGTTGCCTAAGCCAGAGGTCCCAACATTCCCTAAACCAGAGGTTCCCGAGTTGCCTAAGCCAGCCTGAGGTCCTCAAGTTGCCTAAGCCAAAGATTCACAAGTTGCCTAAGCCGGAAGTCCTAATATTGTCTAAGCCAAAAGTCCACAAGTTGCCTAAGCCAGAGCACCAAACATTGCCTAAGCCTGATCAGAGATCCCCAAATTGCCTTAGCCAGAGATCCACGAGTTGCCTAATCGGAGGTCCCAATATTGCCTAAGCCAGATATCCCAACCTCTCTGAAGGTTGAACTTCCACCATTGCCAACATTCCCCAAGGTCGAGGTACCCCACCTTTCGGATATCCCAATCATCCTACACAGCCCTTGATAGATTTATCTTTAGTGAACCGCAGCTTTTATCTAGTCCTAAAACAAAAATTTGGTGGCATATATGCTTCAGATTGTGAGGTCCGTGGGGTCTAATGATATTTGTTACAAGTTGTTTGATTTTCTTCTGTATTGTCGTTGTTGAGTGACTTGTACTAGACTTTCATTTGAGGTATATTGAATAGTTTATGTTATTCATATTTTGAGTTTTTTAAGTCATTCCAGTGTTTATTATTGGAGTTGATATATTGGGTTACGTTGTTTATTGGATATCTTATGTTGGTGATTTTAGAATACAAGCAATTTTTATGTGTAAATAGAAATTTTGATCACAACCAATAATAAAATGACAACTGACATATCCAACTCTCCACCCAAAACTAAAAGGACACATCCTCTTGTTAATTTGTTATTGACTTATTATTTGTTTTCGCTGAAAAAAAGTTATCATAATTAAAATCCTTAATTTCTTTTTGAACGCATTTCATATTTTTGAGTGGATGTCAATATATGTTTACTGTTATACCCGGCCAATCGTACATGCAGCTGAAACAGGGATTTAGATAGTGTAGTTGAGATATAAAGTGTTGACATTATATTTTAACATCTTGATTAGCTATAACCTATTGGAGATCCTCTTAGACATTAAAGAAATATGTACATTAACTGTGTGGCTGATCTCCTTGCCGCTCATCAATCGCCGATGGGTCAATCCACTTTTGACTCCTCAAATCTTAGGGAGGAGTTGAGAAGTCTCTGTAGAGATAATTCTTAAGATCCCCTGTTTTCTCTCAAACCAACACGCTATTGCTCTGTTTTCTGCAATTTGCTTTCTACTTCGTAAATGGCGAAGTGCAGCTCCGTCATTGATGGATGTCTATCTTCTTCTATGAACCTATCTATTTATATTCACATTCTCTATTACCTTATATAATATATATCAGCCTTTACCTAAGTGTTATATATGTGTCACTTTTTAGCCTATGGGTAACCTTTGGGTCATTTCTGGCCATTTTCAAAATTTTCTTTAATTATATATTAAATTCCTATCTTCCTACTCAAGATTAAGGGATTTTGGGAAGTCACCATTGAGACCCGGGCTAGGGTGCTCCGTGTTCCTTGTTTGGTTGTCGGGGTATCCTATATCGGGACCTCAAGGTGCCCTCCCAAAGAGTTCTTTCCGCATGCAGGGAACATCTTATACCTGTATGAGCCATGAATCTTGTCTAAATGAGTTTGGACAAGTGTATAACCTATTAGGGGGTCATACCATGGCATAGTAATTACGAATGATAGAATTTCTCCGCATCTGAGTTATGCGCCGTGGAGGGAATTCTTGAGAATTCATTACCGTACCGGTGCGTAGTCACCGATAACGATGGATCCAAAGGGATCATATTCGCGAGTGTAGATTGGTTTCTTTCCTTCGTTGGATCCGCGTAGGGACTTCCTGGTTGAGGCAGCCAGCCTGACAGAGGGCTCCCATCCGTATGTGCTGCCGATTTGTGAGGATGTGCTGATCATGGGAGTATACCAGGTATGGGCTTCCCTGGATACGAGCTACCGGTGGACCAAGGGCGTAGAAAAAATCAAAATTCCTCCCAAGAGCCTATGTCACCCTGAGGAGGGGGTGAGGATGGGTGTAGTGGGTCGGCGTTGGTTCGATCTGCCAGTTGTGCAATTTCCCAAAGCCTAGGTCATCCCTAAGGAGGGTGAGGGTGAGGGCATTGCTCCCTAAAGTCCTATGTCACCCTGTGGGGGTGAGGGTGCGGGAGTGGTGGGTTCGGGTTGATACTCGACCTACCAGCTTAAGGAGTTGATTCCATCTGTTGCAACCTAAATTACTTGAAATGATTAATATGAGTTGTGTTGCATGGATTGTTCCATTCACTGAGCATGTGGCAGACACCCCTGCCATATGTTTTCCTCCAGTTGACACTGAGTCGGATCCGAGAGAAGAGCTCCCCTTAGCGCAGTACGAGTAGGGGACCCGCGTTCGCGTTGAATGTCTTGCGAGTGAGAGGCTATCAACATTCCCTTTTCCTTGTATGTATTTTCACTGGTGCTTGTGCACGGTATGTTGATTGTTGGTCTTTTGTTGTGTATATTAGCTCTCACAGAACAATTGATTGTGTACTCTAATATGTAAATATGTCTTTGAATTCAGACTTAGTCGTTTGAGCTTCCGCTATTTGTATATATTTGATGTCAGTTACTTGGTTATTACTTTATTGCCTTTGATGTTGTGGAGTCCTTATTTGATCTCGTGTATGGATTGCTTATATCATATATATATTTACAATGTCTCGGGGACGGCCGCCCTGAAGCGTGACAAAAGTTGGTATCGGAGCCATGTCCTGTCAGAGCCAATTGTTTTCTTAAAGATGAGTCCTAGAATTTCTATATGAGTATTCTGATCCTAGTGCTGGTTCCTTAGTTTGCTGATATGCCTCCTCGGAGACGGGCGCGTGGACGTGGTCACCCTCAGGCTTCGGAGGTTTGCGAACCTACCGGAGGCGAGGAGTCTACTGGAAAGTCCTCGGCTGTTGGGCCAGGACCTGCGCAGGAGCCTCCGGCATGGGCGCGTGCTTACGCTCGGATGGCGGATCTTCTGGAGACTCAGACTAGAGTACTGGAGGCCCAGACTAGAGCGTTGGCTGAGCAGGCGCGAGAGATCCAGGAGCTGCGGGTGGCCCGCGAAGCAGTCCCGCAAGTACCCTTAGCTGCAGATCCACCAGTGGTGTCTGAGGTACCCCTGTACCAGTCAGAGACTGTATTCTCCTCCGTTCTGTTTATCGGGGGTGTACCTTGGATTTCGAGAGCGACGTCGATTTCAGTTTTGAGGGTGTGGCGTATTATCCATTAATGGGGGATGTCTTCTTTTAATTTCCTGCTCAGGATTAAGGATCCTTGCGAGGTCATCATTGAGACCCGGGCTAAGGTACTCTGTGTTCCTTGTTTGGTTGTTGGGGTATCCTATATCGAGACCTCAAGGTGCCCTCCCAAGGGGTTCTTTCCCCCAGGCCGGGAATATCTTTGAAACATCATTTGGATGATTGCCTTTCCCTCTCATTTGGAAGGTGCTGAAGCGCGTAGTGATGCGTACGATCGGGATTGGGTGTTACGGTACGAGGTCGAGAGCGTGGACTCCCCGTGATGTATCTGCCCATTGAGTGCATGATGCTGGAGTTCCAGTGGTTATATTTGGGAGATCTATTGGTGGCGGCAGGTGAAGCACAGTTTGCGGTGCTGTCGCGTTTTGCCCCCACAAGGGTCGTAAATGAGGAGACGCGATGCTAGCGTTCGTAATGGGACTCAACCACCATATCAGATAGATGACGTCGCGTAGGCGTTGTCAGGAATCGACGACCTTCTGTTGCGTGTCTTGCGGATTAAGTGCGGTTGAGCGGCTTACCCAGCGTATAAGTGACAGCATGAGCACTAGCCATGCTTGAGGAGTAGAATTTGGACTTAATCGTCCTAAGAATTATTTTGATCTCCCCGTAGGGGTTGAAGATCGAGTACCCTTGCCGCGAATTGATGATCTGTTTTGACCAGCCCTGGGAGCCAATATCTTCTGTTGATCGATCTTCATGCAGGGTCCCTAATTGGAGATTCGGGAGTTGGGCATTAAGTAAATGACCTTTCGTGACCATTTCGGGCACTACGAATTTGGAGTACTGCCGTCGGGGTAGACGAATGCGCCAGATGCCTACAAGGATCTCAAAAGTTGTGGGCCGTTTAGACCTCCGTGGGCTATTCTAGGGTAGCCTTCGTTGAGGTTGTTGGTCGGCATGCCCTCATGTGAAGTTATGGATCGTCGCATTTAAAGGCGTTCGTCCATCGAGATTCCGCAGTGGACGTGGGAGTGAGTTATCATTGATTTCATTGCGGGCTCGCTAAAGTCTTGTTCGGGTCACAACGTCGTCTGGGTGATCATTGACCGACTGACTAAGTCCGCACTTTCCTCTCTATCTGTCTAACTGAGTCTCTGGACGCTTCGATGCGGGTATGAGCCTTCGCAATTGTTCGTCTTCATGGCAATCCAGTCGGCGCTATTTCGGATTGAGACGCGTGGGTTACTTTGAAGTTCTTGCGCAACCTTTGGCAGGCTTTGGCGCGAGCCTTCATTTAAGTATAGCGTTTCATCGCCGACGAACAGCCTGACAAGTGGACGATTTTGACCTTACGGTAGCCTAGATGGATCATGTGTGCCTCTGCACCGCCCTAAACCATCAGGGGGCTATGTAGGTCATCGTCACCAGGAGCTTACCTTCGGTTTTGGCGACCCTATTTTCCCGAAGGTGTCCCGATTTAAGGGCATCCTCAATTTCGATGTTCGGGGCAAGCTGAGTCAACCCTTCTTGTCCCATTTCTCATCCTTGAGCGGATTGGAGAGGTGGCCTATCGCATAGCTTTGCCCCCACAGTTGGCTTAAGGCCATGACGTCCTCAATGTCTCACAGCGGAGGCATTAAGTCCACGATCCTGCTCACGTCATCGCGTTCGACCCGCTCGTCTTCGAGCCGGGCTTGTCATTCGTGGAACAGCCGATCGAGATCATGGACCGGCGCGAGAAGAAGCTCCGAACCAAGACCGTCCAGCTGGTTAAGGTGCGATGGCAACGCCGTTCTGGTGCCAAGCCCATTTGAGAGCGCGAGGACGCCATGCGTGACGCATATCCCCATCTTTTCCCTTCCTAGATGTTTTTGTTATAAATTTTGTGGATAAAATTTTCTAAGGGGGGTAACCTTTGGGTCATTTCTGGCCATTTTCAAAATTTTCTTTTTTTCGATCGTAACCGCTAAAATTTTAGCTTTTAACCATCTGCATGAGCTTGAGTACTCCGATTGGAAATCTGACTGCATATTATGGGTCCTGGTACTATTCTGTACTACCCATAAAAATTTCATTGAATTCCGGTAACGTTTAGAAAATTATGCAGTTCTGAATCATATCCGGGTTTTCTTCGAAACTGATTCGTTAAGTGGAATAGTATTGGGATATTTTGTGCATATGGTGACCTTTGGTAAGCTCACTCCCCCCCTTGCTTAGTGAGTAAGAAATCTTTGGTTATTTGGTATGTGTGTGGGTGAGGTTAGGGTTATGTTCACCCCCACCTTTTTCCCTTGTGTTCACCCCCAAAAGTGAGCATTTGTGCTCACTTTCTCTTCCCCTCCCTCCCTCAACGTGGCTCTCCCTCTCCAGCCCCTCTTGTGTGTGTTTGTGTGTATTTTATGGAGAAAAACAAAGAGAAGAAGATGATCAAGACGGGTTGTAGCACACAAGGTGAGAGTTATTGTTGTTGTTGTTTCCCTCTCTTTGGCTCCCTCTGAAGCTCCCAAAGGCCCCTGTTTTTCAGCCAAGAAGGGCTGTTGGAGAGACTGAGGAGGTGGTGGTAGTGGTGGTGGCTGTTGTGGTGGTTGGGGGTGCACGGAGGGCACCAGTCCCCCTTTCACTCCCCCTCTCTTGGTAAGCTCTCTCCCTTCTTTATTTTTGATTTTCTAGGCTTGGGTAGGTGTTAGGGGACCTTGCACGCCATGTGCTTGTGTTTGGGTGAGTAAGGGGTGAGGGAAGGTGCTTTTGGAAGCCTGGGCGCGCATGCGGGTCTGTCCGCGCGCGTGTGCGCGTAGGCGCGCGAGCCGTGTGGTGGGCAGGCCTCTGGCAGGCGCAGGCGCGGGAGTGCGCGCGCTGTTCGCGCGGGGTTGGCAGGCGCGCGAGTGCGCGCGGGTCTTTCGCGCGGTTGCGCGCGGACGTGCGCTCAATCCAACCCAGTTGGGAGGCATGCGATGCACGTAGACGTGTATTGCCCTCCCCTGGGGTACCATAACTGCATATTAATCTTGATTTTATGCATATGATATTTGTTCGTGTTGATATGTTGCATCCATGTCATGTTAGAGATAATATGCTAGGATTATACGTGCTAATGTCATGCATAGGGACCCATGCCTGTACCAGTCGGAGACCGTATTCTCCTCCGTTCTGTTTATCGGGGGTGTATCTTGGATTTCGAGAGCGACGTCGGTTTCAGTTTTGAGGGTGTGGCGTATTATCCATTAATGGGGGATGTCTTCTTTCAATTTCCTGCTCATGATTAAGGAGCCTTGCGAGGTCATCATTGAGATCTGGTCCTATTTTTTGGTTGCGAGCTAGCCCGACCCAAGCCCACTGGCCAAGTAGGCCCGCGGGCCAGGCCTGGGCCTGGTTTCACATATTCTGATGTCGAATTTTTTTTACTCTAAATTATTTATCATTACGTGGATTTTGTGAGATATGTATCAATATGATTTCAGTTTTTTTTATAAACTCCCTTAAATGTTAATGCTTCTTTAAAAAGTGGATATCTACCAATGACACAATAAAAATATGTGACTAAGAATTCTTAATGCTATAATATCATCTGCTACATTAGAGCATAGTGCAGATTCAAATTACTATATACACAGAAAATTGATAAACAATATAAAATAAGATATAAGAAACATACGGTATGATATATAATAACAAAAACTCTAAAATATTCAAACTACGGTTAGAGGCAAGTTAAATATCTAATTATACAAGGATAAATTAGTCTTTTGAGTTTCTAAAATTTTAAAATGAGACTTTTTTTTATATAATTTTTAAAAATTGCTGATTTAAGTATTTCTAATTTTTAAGAGATTTTTTGTCATATTTCCATTACTAAATTTATGGAAGGAAAAAAAACCTATTTCACTTAACATATATAAGCATTTCAATTTTATATTCTAATTTTGCCATCCTATAATTGGTAATGGGTTCCAATTTTACATTCCAGTTTAACCTCTCACAATTAACAATTCACTCACATTCATGTGTCACACAATCTATTAAATAAATTTAAATTTTACATTCTAATTTTACCATCTCACAATTAATTAGTGACTTGTTATATCCATATAATCACCTTCTATGTTAAAGGGAAGGTGTTTCAATTTAATACTCCAATTGATCATCCAAGATTGATCAATGACTTGTGCAATTACCTTACCTTCAATGAAGTCCCTTACATATTATGAACACAAGCGACACAACCAACAAATAGAAGAGCCTCAACAAGTCCTATTTTCAATTGGATTTTCTTTCATGGCGCGCAACAAGACAATGATTGCTTAATATGGGGTAGTCAGATTAGGATTTTCATGGACAATTTGTCCATGTACACGGATTTGTAAATCTTGTGTTATTCAATTACGACATTGGTTCATGGACAAAAAGTTCAGTGTTATTCGATTGATACATTATTTCGTGTTTAAAAAGTCTAGCGTTATTAGACTGAGACATTATTTTCTAGAAAAAAGGTTTAGCATTATTCGATTGAGACATTATTTCATGGACATAAAGTCCAGCGTTATTCGATTGAGACATTATTTCATGGACATAAAGTCCAGTGTTATTCGATTGAGACATTATTTCGTGGACAATAAGTCTAATGTTCTTCAATTGAGACATTATTTTTTCAGCGTTATTCAATTGATACTCTTCATAGTAGACATTTTGTCACTTATTATTCAATTTGAATAGGATTTCTGCAAACTTTCATAAGTGATAGACTTTTATAGACTTTGAAGAAAGAAATATAAAGGAAAAAAATCATTTCAAAATCCCAACCAAAAGGGTGGGATTCTCATGCACTTTTATTCTAGCAATATGAATATCTTTTTTTTCTTTCTTTTCTTTTATGGATGGTGGTTATCACATGCCTATCATATTTTCTTATTCATCTTTTTTTATAAGTGTGCAGATATATGAAATATTGATATCACATCATATGTTTAATGAATATCTGAAAATGATGGATATGCTTGCGTTGTAAATTGTAATCAATCATTTCATTATTATATATTATATAACATATGCCTAGATTATCCACTATTATTTTCTAAAATATAGATTTATTTTATTATATATTTGATTATATGTATAATAACTCTATAAAGTTTGATTTGATTTGCCTTAAAGATGTTTCTTTACTATACAATATAGATACATATATATGTTTTTATAATGTTCATGCATATATAAAAATAAAAAATACATATTTAGGCATATGTACATATATGCCTAAATATAATGATTGCGTGTATTTCATTTTTTAATTTAATTAATATAATGACTATTTTTATATTATTTTATTTATAATTTATGATTTTATTTCATTATATTTGAAATGATTTAATATATGATTTTTATATTATATATATTTTTTAATTTTACTGTCTTCCCAATTAAACTCATTCCTCCCCTTTATAAAAGCTTATGAATTTCTCTCTCTATAACAAAAAACGGTTGATTCATTGTAAATTTTTCTCAATAGAAGTTATTTTTTTCCTTTTTTTAATTTTATATTGACTGTTTTTCATGAAGAAGAATTTTTTATGAATGTGATTGTTTTTCATGAAGAAGAATGTTTTAGGAATGTGCATATGTATGAAATATTGTTTTTGCGTGGATATATATTACATTAAATTACATTTTATGTTGTGTATAAATAATTCATGTTGAATTTGAATAATTGAGTCCTTTATTTATTATTTTTAAAATCCCAAAACAATTCCACGAGAATAAAAAAAAACCTACCTGTGAAGGTCTACAAAAGTTTGTAAAATTTCCCGAGAATCAATATCTTCAAAAGTCTATAAGAGTCGATCTGCAAAAATCTATGAAAGTCTGTGAAAGTCCATGAAAGCAAATATGTGAAAGTCTGTGAAAATCTACAAAAGTTTGTGAAAGTCTATAAAATTCTATGAGAGTCAATCTGTGAGAGTCTGTAAAAGTCTGTGAAAATCTGCAAAAGTCTGTGAAAATCCATGAGAATCAATATGTGAAAATCCGTATAAGTCTATGAAAGTGCAAAAGTCTATGAAAGTCTGCAAAGTCTACAAAATTCTATCACTTAAATAATGTACACAGAAATCCACCAAAGTCCATATCGACTACCCCCCTTATGCAATTAACTTACCTTCAAAGAATTCCCCTCTATATTATGAACACAAGCGACACAACCAATAAATAGAAGAGCCTCAACAAGTCCTATTTTCAATTGGGTTTTCTTTCATGGCACGCAACAAGACAAAGATTCATGTAGAATCAGTGTTGTAATCGCGCAACCAAACGCACCCAAAGATTGCTTACATAACCTCTGATGTGACTCGTCGCCGCACCTTTGAGAGGCGCAAGAGGAACCTCCTCAAGAAGGTGGACGAGCTGAGCGTGCTTTGCGGCATCCCAAGTTGCGCGCTTGTCACCACACCTGGCGAGCCCAACCAATCGGAGATCTGGCCTTCCATAGTCAACGCGGACAACCTGATCGCTCGACTCAGAGACCTCCCCTCGTTGGGTCAGGATAAGCGCAACCTCGATCAAGAGAGGTTCCTGTACGTCGAAGGGCAATGAAAGGTTGGAACAACAGCTCAAGAAGGTCGAAAAGGAGAACCGCGAGGCGGAGGTGAAGGTGGCGCTGATGCGGTGCCTCAGTGGGGAGGGTGTGCAGGGCGCGGACTTGGATGAAGTGGGTTTGCTTGTGGAGGGGAAGGTGAATGCCATTGCGGAACGCATTGAGTGGCTAACGAAGTCATTGTATCTGGCGCTGCCGCCGGCCACGGACCTTCAACTTCGGTTATAAGAAACTAAATGTTGAAATAAAAAGATTACTGTGGGCTATTTTAGGAGTGTTTGATGGAATTTTGGTGGAACTATTGATAGGATCTGAATTTTAATGTTTTTCTTGTTTTTGTTTTTGTTTTTCTTGCTCTTCGATTCAGAGCACCTACATTAACTTGTGACGGGATTGTGTACAGATTGATCAATAAAAGAAAAAAAAGTAGTCTTTTAACAATGTGTGTATATCTGATTGTTTTTGTGTTTTGTTTGGTTAGAGTGGTGTGGTGGATTAAAAAAACAATGTTGAGTTACAGCGTACATGCGATGGTGGGAGATGTCTATGGCCATGTTGTTGTTCTGTTTTCATATGTATGTTAGTTTGGCTATTGTTTAATGGATGGCGTTGTTTTTTTATTAATTGTTTTAGGATGTTCATATAGTGAGCTCTGTTTTCATTTGTGATGAGTAGTTTTATTTTATTTATTTTTTATTTGCTTTGTTTGTGCATACAAATGATATTTGTGTGTCACTTCCTTTTTTTTATTGATCCATGCAAAATTTGAAGTTAAATTGTTTATGGTTTGCGCTCACATATGATACATATGATATTTCTGTGTATGGTTATAAACCAAACTGTGTAAAAAGGATAATATTATGAACAACCCGAATTCAAATAAAACATGACAGATTGAATTAGAGTTGGGTTGAGTTGAATTTTGATTGGCCGCCTCCAATTTTGGATTGGGTTTGGGTTGAAGTACTCCAACCAGACTCAATGCAACCTGCTCAACTGCATGCCTACCCTGAACCAATGACCGATCCTACCTCTAACAGAGTTGGAGGTACAATCAACTCTGTTCGTAACCTTTATCCATTTAATGCACCATATATAGTTGAAAATTTATATGTGCAGCCCCGTCCATGGTCCTCACCAGTCCTTTTTTTTTCCAACTATAAACTCACCCATTAAAGGATATAATGTTACAAACAGTGAAACATACACTGAAATATATTAATTTTTTTTTATATTTTGATATACTATGGTAATATAATATAGTGCGATAGGTTGATAGACAACTGGGAGACCATTTTTAGGATATAGAAATGGTATCAACTAAACAATATAATTATAAAGGAGGCGTGTAGAGGCGAGAGAGAGAACGCGGCTCAAGATTGATATGAAAAGAACAAGAGATTAATTATATTATTATGTTTAATTATGATTACATCATAAAAATATCATTTTAAAAATATTTTTGTCATTTTTACTTATTAGTTGAAAACTAACTCTAGTTAAATTTGATTTTAGTAAAAAAATATGACAAAGAGACACATTTTTTCATTAAGAAATAAGAAATATTCTAATGGTATAAAATGAATTGTGATATTTGTGATGATATATATAAAAATAGAAAGCGTGTTTTTGAATGGTATATATGCCAAAAAATTCATATTCCATTATGAATTTTCTCAATTTCCATTGTAATGAACTTATTATCAAATACAGTAAGGGATCTCTAAAAATCTGTATCAAATCATTCAAAGATCCTAATCGCCCAAAACCACAGTTTAATTAAGGGTAAAATGCGTTTGAACTCTCTGAAGTTTTCTAAACATATAGAATCACCTCTTAAAGTGTAAAAACATGCACTTACACCCTTTATCATTATGTTTTTCATTAAGATGTGACAAAAATAATTTAAAATTATTATTTTATCCTTAACTATCTAAATATTAACTTATACAATAATTAATTCTTAAAATACATCTGGATGCATTTTGTGAGAATTAAGTTATATAATAGTTAATTAAAAGGTAAAAATAACTCACAAAAAAAAAGTAAAAACATGATAAATTTTTAATTAAAAGGGTAAAATCATACTTTTATCTTATCTTAATAGAAAATCAAATTGCAAGGGGTATAATTGCATATTTTTAAAATATAAGGAGTGTTTCTAAAGGTTTAGAAAATTTCAGGGGTCCAAATACATTTTACTCTTTAATTAAATATTACAAGCAAGTAATCTTTTCTTCCGTTGCATAAAAAAATCCAACAAAAATCTCTAGAATCATCAATGCAAGATCCTTAATTAACTGACCCAAAATTAATTGAGAGTGAATTTGTTAAATTTTGCAATTAAGGCATTCAACAAAGTCATTAAGGCCCCATATAATTTAGATCGAACACATGAAATAAAATTAATTCAGAACTATACAATTGATATATTTTGCAATTAATGCACGTCAAATTGAATTGATCCTTCACAAGTCACAAGCCCATATATATTATGAACACATGCAATCAACGAAGAGCCACAACTAGGGGTGCAACTTGGGCGGGTTGAACCTGACCCAACCTGGTTCATGGGCAGATTTGGGTTGGGGTTTTTCTCTGTCGGGTTCAACCCGACCTGAACCCGAACTAACCTGAATCCAATTTGGGTCGGGTTCGGGTTGGGGGGTTCAACCCGCGGGCTCAACACGAACACGACCCCTAGGTTAACAAATGTTATGCTGCCATAACAACATACCTATATCTAAAACCCTAAATTCCTAAAATACAATAAATAATTACACAAATTAGAGCATCATTATTTTTGTTGTATTCCGAATTCAACCCGAACACGACCCAAACCCGACCGAACCCAAATTCAACCCGAACCCGACCTGAACCCACGGGTTCAGGTTCGGGTTGAACCCTTCGGGTTGAGGCCGGGTTCGGGCTCGGGTTCGGGTTGGACTCTCTGCAATGCGGGTTAAAGTTAAACCCGACCTGAACCCAACCCAACCCGCCCGAGTTGCACCCCTAGCCACAACAAGTAATTTGTTTTTCTTTTGGTTTTCTTTCATGGCGCGCAACAAGGTGAACGAGGAGATTAGGTTCTAGAATGAATGGCAAAAAGAGCAGCTTAGGAAGCTTGAGAAGAAGATCCGCAAGATGGAGGCGAAGGTGGCGTTGAGTCGGTACCTCCGCGGGGAAGGTTTGAAGGGCGCGGACTTGGGTGAAGTGGCTTCTCTTGTGGACATGAAGTTGAGAGCCATCGCAGAGCGTGAAGACTTTTTCAATGCCTCGTCGCATGTTGCACCGCCAAAATAGGTATATAGTCTTGAATAACTCTCCGTCAGTTAAGAATAAGTATTAGTATATATTTAAATATAATATAAGATATATTAAGAGTGTTTCGATTTTTTTTTTTTTTTCAAAGTCACCATAATCTATATAAATTTATGAAGGGATTGTCTACATATCAATCAATAAATTTCGATTTCAAATCAGTATTCTTGTACCTTAGCTCTTGGTCTGAGATTTTGGTTTTACATTTCTACAGTAAAACTTTGCATTGATACATGGTTAATAAAAAACTATTTAGGATGTCTCCCACTTTAAGAAACAGATTCCAAACTACAAACGACTTTTGCCCACAGTTTTATATATAATATAATAACTAAATGTCTAAATCAATATTGCACTTTAACATAATACATGGAAATATTATTACTATATACCTATCAACACAACACATTGAGATATTATGACTATATGACTATAATATTGCACATTTTATTTTTATTTTTGGGTTACGCGTTTAGACTCTTAAGGTCTTTAAAACATGCAAAACCACCCCCTCAAAGTTCTAAAACATGCATTTAAATCACCACACTATTAGATTTCCAACAAAAGTACAATATTATCATTTTAATTAAATCGTTATCATGTTTTCACGTTTACATTAACTGTTGTGTAAATTAATTCTTACAAAAAAATACATCCATTTGTATTTGAAAAGTTGATTATTGTATTAATAAATATTTAAAAAACATATCAAATTTAAATCATTTACTCTTTTTTGAATATTTAGAAAATTAATTAAAGAATAACATAATAATTTTAAAGTATTTTTTATCTCGTCTTAACGGAAAATTTAACAGTAGTTGCTGTAACATTGTATTTTTGAATTCCAGAAAGTGTTTTTGCATTTTTCAAAAACTTCAGGAGGTCCAAATACATTTTACCTTTTTATCTTTTTACTGTAAATCATAAAAGATGTATCTAGTTAACACAAACACCTGTGTTCTCATAACATATACGTCCGAAACCAAGCATGTAGCCCAATACACGAAGGCATACACAAATATACATACATCGATCTCTATATCTCTCTCTCTCTCTCTGTATGCGCAAACCAGTAAAATAAAATGCAAATAAAACATTCGCCACATCCATCATGTGTTGAGATGGGGCGATGTCTTTTGTGGACTATGAATAAATTGTGAATAATATAACATAAAACATATTTGGAAATAGATCATTACAGAATGTTTGATTTCAAATCTATCTTCAAAATAAAGTTTTATAAGATTTTTGTCATTTATAAACAAATCTCATCATTTGAAAATCATAATAATAAATTTTATTGGTAAATTATGATTTTAGGATTTTTGGGATCTAATATTTTATTTAATTAAATTTTAATAATTGTCATTGTAATTGCGTCTTTATCATTTTTTATTAGAGTCATAATTGACATTATGAGCATATATTTCATATCTGTGGCCTATATAAGGAGTGCCACCATCTTTTGTAATGCGCAATTTTTTTTCATTCAATATAAGCAATATTTTCTCTTGTTATGAATTTCCTTGTGGTTTCAAGGAGATCCTTGTGGATTCAATGATTCTATGAAATCTTGACATAGATCGTATTTTTATCGTTTCACTCTGTGTTAGAATAAGATATGGATAAGAATTTATAAAATATCAAAAAATGTTTTGACTTGTGGGTCTTCTGATTTATAAGAGATGATAATAGTTCATTTGATATATATATGAGTCCCTTTCATACCAGTGGAATAATTTAGATGGAATAACACAATTCTAAGGAGAACCTAGAATACAAATATTAACTATTCCAACTTATTTTGGCATAACTATACCTATCTATTTTTTTCAAACAACATTTTAGACTTATCTCCCCCATATTCTTTCATATTATCCCCTTATTCCACAACCCAAACAGGTTTTATACTATCTACATGATACTTTTTTTACTAGCCCATATAGATATTACACTACAAGAGAAGTAGGTTGCAGTAATGGTTTATAACAATCATCATATGCCATAAACCGTTGCTAATACATTTGACGAAGTTTATATATATGTTGTTATATCTGGTGTCTTATTATGCATATAGTGACATTATGCCCTATATATGATAACATTTAAAAACCGTAATTATACTCATCTTATAGTGATGGTTATTAACCGTCACGATAAGTGTATCAAATTTCAAGAACTAAAGGAAATGGCAACGATTGAAAACAGTAGCATTTTATGATATAGTGATAGTATTAAAATGTTGCTGAATACTGAAAATCATTTAAAATTATACAATATTGATTGCATTCATTTCAAATATTTGTTCAAACAAAAATAAAATTTGATAATATTCAAAATATCATATAAAAGATAGTATTTGAATATATTTAGAATTACAAACATTAAAAGTGAATAGCAAATGTCACCTAATGATCTTGAGATAAATCAGATATATAAACGAGGCGATGACCAAGTAAACTGAGAAATAAACTCTCATATTTGTTATTGTATCCTCTTACATAAAATTGTTTCACTTGTTGTTGAACCTCTTGCAAAATCCGCTACTCCATTTGTTGTCACATTTGCTCCATCTGCTCCTACATCTATTTGCTCGATAAACCAAATACCACAACTCACAATATGAAACATGTAAAAGAGAAAACCCTCTTATGTGTTCTCTTCAATATTAGAGCCATAAGACAGAGCAAAAAAAAAAAACTACACACGTATAGAAAAATCCTGAGAACCTACCATCACATATTCATAAAAAACAGAAGTCCCCTGATCAATTGGTACATACAGATTCATGAAGATAGAAATTTTAGCAATAAATATGTAATTGTGTAAAAATAAATATGGAACTAGAAACATGTCACATTCCATTAGCATCGTAGCAACAAATGCCATATTTTGTTTGCTAGGATTCTATATCTCACCATTATAGGCTTTTTTTATAAGAAGTTGGATGAATAAAACACAATGATAGGTTGTTAGCTTCACTTGCTCGATTTCGGTAATATATATATAACCCTTGTTTTCTTGAATCAAGATGTAATAATTGATGGGCCGTATTTGAAAGCTAACCTGTCTTTCTATTATTACATAAAAATTAAGTGGGGATTCCACTGTCTGCTGGAATATGAGGGGTTTTGCAGAGGATGATCCTTTTTTTTTGGCGGATTAGGAAGGCCTTTGTTCCTATTCTAAAATCAAATATTTTATTCAAGAGCTTCTAGAAAATAAAGCTTTATTCTTAAAGGATGTCCAAGTTCCACTCTACTTCAGAAATCTTGAGGACTTCCTCTATCAAATATGAGTCTGTGTTAAGTAGTCTTGGGTTCTCTATAATACTCAGGTTATGTTTCCTATAGTGAATTGTTTTGATGGAAATGGAAAGGTTTTGATCGCACGAGTGAAGATAGTCAATGCCCGGTGGAGAAGGTTTTGATGTTTGGTTTGTTGAATTATTATGATGAAAATTGTTTTAATGTTTGAATTTGTTGAATTGTTTTGATGGAAATGTTTTGACGGAATGTTTTAGAGGAACATTTTAGTTCAGGTTTTTAGGAATGGTTATGATAAAAAAAAAAAGAAACTTTAAACTATGACAACGTTTAAGAAATTGTTACCAAAAGTGTTTTATAGTGATAGCTATATTAAAATTGTTATCTAAAGTATTGAATAGTGTGTAAATATTTACATGTCAAACTAAAATCAATTGGTTGTGTCTATTTAGCTATGGTGTTTTATGACATGTAGCTTATGTATATATATAGTGATGATTTCAATCAACCATTGTCAAATAAATGTCACTGTAACACATTTTTCTTGTAGTGTTACGTTATCTCTGTTTACTGCAAAGAGGATCTCATCTGTACATTATACACTAAAGATGAATGTTTTGTTTAGGAAAATGTTACGCTTGGTCACATTCACCAACCAAAATTTAGACCTCATATGTTTTCATTTTTTTTTCAAAATAGTAAACATCATCGAATGAGGTATATGCTTTGATAAAAAATGCATATCACTCAATTTCAAGTTGAATGAACCCATTTTTAGTAAGTGAGAAAATATTTAATAAGATATATACAACATTTAACGAGGTATATGCTTCATTAGATTTCTAACGAGGTATATAGGATTGTGTTTTGGACTGTGAAAAAACTGAGTGTAGCAGCACTCTTTTGTTTAATGTCCCCCAATTTTTAGATAGATAATAAAAAAAACTCTTCTTTATTTATTTTTATTTTTTTGGCGCTGTTACACCCAGATCTATTTTCAGCCCCAATTCCAGCCCTATATGTGTCGATAGATTTTTATCAACACATATGCTCATGTTAATAAGGCATATGCTTCGAAATAATTTTTTTATATTTTCTATAAATGCATTCATGCAATTCGTTGGAGTATATACTTCATTTTTTATAAAAGCATGTACTCATTGGATGAGGTAGACTATTTTTAAAAAATTTGAAACACATATAGACTGGAATTGAGACTAGAAATGAGGCTGGATGTAACATTATCCTTTTTTCTTTCTTTTTTGGTGTCAAGGCTCACTCAAGGCAATTCATGTTATTAATCAAAATTCAGACCACGCATGTTTTTTTTAAATAATAAACATCACATAATGAGGTATATGTTTTAATATAAAGTATATATCGATCTATTTCAAGTTGAATGATCCTATTTCTAGTAAGTGTAAGAAAAAATTTAATGAAGTATATACAAATATATTCTTTATGAAATTTGTAAATAGGTATATAAGATTGTATTTTGATTGGTAATAAAAACTGATTGTAACATCTTCCTTTCTTCATTCACAAAAATATACTATTTAAAATATATTGGGCTCCCTCTACATGATTTCTATGTACATTGAAGTAAGTTTACAAAAACTGTACTAAAGTAAGTTGCGAACTTGGAAATCTTCAAGATACATACTGTGTCCTGATTTCTTACTTTTCCATGCAAATTTAGCTAAAATTTCAGGCCCTCAAACAGAGACCTGTGAGACTTTAACAAACTGTGAACTTGCATGACGAATATCTTATTTGTCTGACCAATACGAAACCCCATTGATTAAATATTGTCTTGACTATAAAACCAAACATTTCTCCACGTAATTTTTCTCCCTCTCTTATATTTCTATATATATATATATATATATGTTGGGATTATGTCTCGATCCGGTGTATCAACATCGAATAGCTATGATAAAACCTTGGACACCTAATTAGTAATTAATTAAGATTTGATCTTAATTAAAATAATAAAGTGAATCTCCTAAAATCAGATAAACAAATTTATTTGTTATGAGATTACTTAGAGAGAAAATTATTTATTCATATAAATATTCTCTAAGGTTTCAGGGTAAAACTTGGCTTGGCACATACCGATAAAATGTAGTGATCCATATAAGAGAGGTTGAGAGGATTCAAGAGAGGGTAACTCCATGAGAGAGTTTGTAAGACTTTTTGTATCTCAACGATTATAGTGGATTCTCAGTTTATCACTCCGTGGATGTAGGCTTAGGCCGAACCACGTATCTTTGTGTTCTTCGTGTGATTGTGTTCCGTTTTTTTTTATGATCTCGTATTTTATTGATGGCTTCAGCATATCCGTTTTCCAACAATATAATCTAACAAAATAAAGAATAGCGTTGATTATTATTGCAGCTGCAGTTTTATTTAGCTGACCTATAAATCAAGGATGTCTCATCATAACTATATGATGTGGATTGCCAAGTTAATATAAAAGCTGGCAAACCAACATGACTTTGATTTCAGTGGTTTGTAATCAAAACCCTAGTGTCATACTGATTTAGTTTTATTTACTTTTTTGGGTCTTCTAGTACAGTCGATTTGATTATTTTAGTGTTGCATGACTTGTTATTCCAAAATATTTAAAGCTGATTGGATGAACAACTACCACTCTTGGAGTCCCAAAATTTAAAAACAAATTAACAATATCCCTTTGACACATGAAAAGGGCCGACGATGGTTAAAGATGGTGAACTAACAGCGCCAATCACAACAATCCCAACTAACACATTGAAAATCTCTACCAATTAACAAACCACAGTATGTCAATCTCAAAGAATTTACTATAAAAACCCAGCCATAGCTTCCACCCAACGAAAACATCAAATTCAATCGCTTGGCAATGGCTTCCAAAACCTTCATCCTCTCATGCGCGGGCGTCCTCTTGGTTCTCTTCCTGAACAATGGCATCGTGAGCCGTGCAGCTCGGCATCTTCTGGATGCTCCCGAGCACGAATCCCCACCATATATACCAGCATTCTCTAAACCGGAGGTTCCAGATTTGCCTATGCCAGAGGTCCCCGAGTTGCCTAAGCCAGAGCACCAAACATTCCCTAAACCAGAGGTCCATGAGTTGCCTAAGCCAGAAGTCCACGAGTTGCCTAAGCCGGAGGTCCCAACATTCCCTACACCGGAGGTTTACGAGTTGCCTAAGCCAGAAGTCCACGAGTTGCCTGAGCCAGAGCACCCAACAATCCCTAAACCAGAGGTCCATGAGTTGCCTAAGCCAGAAGTCCATGAGTTTCCTAAGCCGGAGGTCCCAACATTCCCTAAACCGGAGGTTCACGAGTTGCCTAAGCCAGAAGTCCACGAGTTGCCTAAGCGGGAGGTCCCAACATTCCCTAAACCGGAGTTCCCCGAGTTGCCTACGCCAGAGCACCCAACATTGCCTATCCCCGAGTTGCCTAAGCCAGAGATCCACGAGTTGCCTAAGCCGGAAGTCCCAATATCGCCTAAGCCAGAAGTCCATGAGTTGCCTAAGCCAGAGCACCCAACATTGCCTAAGCCTGAAGTCCCCGAATTGCCTAAGCCAGAGTTTCACGGGTTGCCTAAGCCGGAGGTCCCCATATTGCCTAAGCCAGAGATCCCAACCTTTCCGAAGGTTGAACTTCCACCATTGCCAACGTTCCCCAAGGTCGAGGTATCCCACCTTCCGGAGATCCCAATCATCCCACACAACCCTTGATAGATTTATCTTAGTGAACCCCAGCTTTTATCTAGTCCAAAAACAAAAATTTGGTGGCATATATGCTTCAGATTGTGAAGTCTGTGGGGTCTGACGCATATTTGTTTTAAGTTGTTTGATTTTCTTCTGTATTGTCATTGCTGAGTGATTTGTACTAGACTTTCATTTGAGGTATATTGAATAGTTTATGTTATTCATATTTTGAGTTTTTTAGTCATTCCAATGTTTATTATTGGAGATGATATATTCGGTTACGTTGTTTATAAGTTGGTGATTTTACAGTGTGAGCAATTTTTATGTATAATGATTCAATAAATTTTTTACCACAACCACTAATAAAATGACAGCACAAAACATATCTAACTCTCCACCTAAAACTAAAAGGACACGTCCTCTTGTTAATTTTTATTTGTGTAAAGATAGAAAATGTTAGACATGTTATTTTAACATCTTGATTAGTTAACTTATTCATTGAAGATGCTCTTAAACATTAAAGAAATGTAGATTAACCTTGCCGCTCATCAATCTCCGATCGGTCAATCCACTTTTGACTCCTCAAATCTTTGGGAGGAGTTGAGAAGTCTTAGTAGAGATAATTCTTACGATCCCCTGTTTTCTCTCAAACCAGCGCGCTATTGCTCTGTTTTATGCAATCTAATTTGCTTTCTTCTTTGTAAATGGCGAAGTGCATCTCCGTCATTGATGGATGTCTATCTTCTTCTATGAACCTATCTATTTTTATTCACCTTATGACCAATTATATATTAAATAGGAGTTCCACATTTCAATTTTACTCTCTCACAATTGTTCAATGACTTTATATCCATGTATCCAACTTACTATTATACCTTATATATTAAAGGATTGAAATTCAATGGGGCCCGGGCTCAGCCCATAGACCCGCCCGAACTTGGCCCGTTCGGGCTGGCCCGTAGGTTTGTAGGGGGCGATTCATATGTAATTTTATGTAATTTTTGTTATATTATAATGAATCATGCAAAGGCTAATGTTACATTCAGTCCCATTTTCAGCTTCAATTGCAGTCTACATGTGTTTTGTATTTTTTAAAAATAGTATATATCATCTAATGAGGTGCATGCTTTTATAAAAAATGAAGTATATACCCCAATGCATGGATGAATTTGTAAAAATATAAAAAAATTCTTTCAAAGCATATGTCTTGTTAACATGAGTATATGCATCGTTAATTTTCTATCAATGCATATAGGGCTGGAAATGGATTTGGGTGTAACAGCACCATTATTCCAATTATTGACATTTATGTAGGTGCCAATGTAGTTTGGTATATGTAGTTATTTAGTTTTTGAATGAATTAATTCATTTAATATTTTTATTTTTGAAAATTCAATAGATAAAAATATCTTTTTTTAAACATTATACTTTTAATTTTGTGTTATTTTAACATTTATATACAAATGAAGAACTTAAAATTAAAAAATAAAAAGAAATAAGATGTTTAACATTTGGGCCCGCAGGCCCCCCAGTAGGCCCGAAACCCAGGCCTGACCCGTAAGGCCCGTTCATATCCGGGCCCGTGGGCAGGGCTTGGGCCCATTTTTGGGCCACGGGCCGGCCCGACCCAAGCCCACTGGCCAAGCAGGACAGTGGGCCTGGGCCTGTTTCACATATTCCGATGACGAATTTTTTTTACTGTAAATTATTTGTCATTAAGTGGATTTTCTGATATATGCATCAATATGATTTGAGTTTTTTATAAACTCCCTTGAATGTTAATAGTTCTTTCAAAGTGGATATCCATCAATAACACCATAAAAATATGTGAATAAGAATTCATAATACTATAATATCACCCGCTGCATAGTGCAGATTCAAATTACTATGGCAATGTTTGTTGTAGCTTAAATTTACAGATTATAGATTATAACTTATAGATCATATATTCAAACTTTTCAGATAAGTTACAAACATTTTTTTTGTAATTGTTGAAAAACAATAAATAAGCAGTAATATATGTTTGTTTAATAAGTTATAAAACAGCTTTTTGTTATACAATTGTCAAAAATACATGTACATTGTAGAAGTAAAAAAATGATTTATGTTTGATTAAATAAGTTGATTTTTAAATACAAAATTAATTTTATAAATATTTAAAGAAAATTAAATTAACATAAATAATATTTTAAAATTACTAAAATATTTTTTCAAAATTACATTCTAGAATTTTAATAAATTGGGTGACAAATGGAATTTATAAAAAATAGATATTGTATTTTTTATATTAGAAAACAAAATTGAGAGATAAAAGGTGGTTTGGTGATTTTTGGTGTAATAGTAATAAAATAGATACACATATTATTAGAAAAAAAGATTAAGGGCATGAGTGTCCAAAATAAAAAATTTAATGCATTTTATAAGCTATAATCTCTAAAGCATCTCGTTCACAGCTTAGAGATTATGACTTTTTTAAGCTATTTTTAACTTAAATAATTTCTAATAAGTTTAAACAAACATACAACAACATAATTTGCAGCTTATAAGTTTTAACAAACATGTACAATATATATTGAAAAAATGATAAAAAACATAAAATAAGATATACAAAACGTAC
>CM060879.1:2663576-2767727 GCA_030737845.1 Acorus calamus | reverse complement strand
CCCCCCCCCCCCCCCCCCCCCCCCCCCCCCCCCCCCCCACCCCCCCCCCCCCCCCCCCCCCCCCCCCCCCCCCCCCCCCCCCCCCCCCCCCCCCCCCCCCCCCCCCCCCCCCCTCTCTCTCTCCAATGGAAGAAAAACAATGGAAGCTTTGAAAATTTCTTGTGATTCTCTGAAATTTTTTGCTTTGGCAAATGTCAGTACTGATACATTGAAGATGGAGAAGGGGACAACTTACACAGGTTGAACCGGACCCAACCCGTAATTTGAGCGAGTTTTTGTTTTTGTTTTTTTTTTGACAAAAAAATTGGATCATTTCTCAATTTGTACGTGTCATCCTTGCGTAGGGGTCATGCTAATCTTCTCAGTATCGTTTCAATTTTATCAGATGTCCCGAAGGACAAATTCAAACGAGTTTAGATTGGAGTTTTAGTGTTTAGTAACCGAACTTAATTTGAATTGAAGGTTCGGATTTAAATTGAACCCGAAGTTTATCTAAAGTAAAATTACAATTTTTTAATTTGTATGAAAAGAATTGAATTGTATAATTTATTTTTATCTAAAATATTTCACTTCTGAGTTTTCGTGTTTTTATTATCTAAATAAAAATATTCTTTATTTTAATTTTTTTTATTTTTTTTGTGTGAAGAATGACTGCTGTAAAATTTTAATTGTTTAAAAGAAAAAATCCATATAACCCCATATGAAATCCATATAACCCCATGACTTTTGAAAGTCCATCTAACCCGCAAAAACACCTATAAAAATCTAAATAGTCTCGTGAGTTAAATTTTCGTTAAAAGGTTAGGATTATTATTCTATTAATATTCTGTCTAGTTAATTTTGACTAAAAACTAAGTATACTCAAAACCCTCCAGGGTTTTATAATCTATTCGGAGAGGTAAAATCGTCACTTATAAAGATTTTTCACATTTTAACAATTGTATAGAGTTTTTAGTATACTATATTTTCAGTTAGGGTTAACCAAATGAAATATTTACAAAATATTCATCGTCTCAACGAAAGTTTTACCCCCACATAATAGGATTTTATAATCTATTCGAAGGGTAAAACCATCATTTATAAATATTTTTCACATTTTAACAATTGTATAGAGTTTTTGATATACTATGTTTTCAGTTAAAATATCAAATTAAATATTTATAAAATATTCATCATCTATCAACGAAAGTTTATTCATTTATTATAGATGTTTTTAGGAGGTTACATGGACTTTAGAAAAAATGAGGGTATTATGTTTAAGTTGTTGAGCTTCTCAAATCAAGGGTCAGATTAGATTCTGGTTGAGCTTCAACCCAACCCAGCCCGCCTGAGTTGCACCCATAATTTACAATTTCCTCGATCCAACGGTCTAGATGAAAGTACTATAAGGCTCTCCCGCCGTCGTCAAAAAAACCCCTCCGTCTCCTCAAAATCTCAAACTCGCTTCATCAGACACTCGAAATCCTCCGATTGTTGAAAAAAAAGTAAAAATTAACGAAGATGCCGAAGCATTACAGGCCTCCAGTAACTCCTCGACCGTCGATTTCGATGAAAAACCACAATTTTTTTGTTTTTTTTTCATTTTTTTGATATACGTACATGATTCGTGAAAAAATTAGGGCAAGAAATAGGAGGGGAACGCGGCGAAGTACATAACGAGGACGAAGGCTGTTCACTATCTCCAAGTGAGCCTCTCCACTTTCAGGTACCCCACAAAATGTTTTTTTCTTTCTTGATTTTGTTGGAGTTTCCGATTTATAGGGTTTTTTAATTCATCAAAATCGATCCATTGACCATGAATTTTGGGGTTTAGGGTTTTGGATTCTTTTAGAAGTTCTTGTGGCAATGTCTGTTGAATAACTGCATTTGAAGCTGAATTTTTATGTGACATGCATCAGCTTTGTTTGAATTATATATTGTTTGTGGGTTATAGGAGGCTATGTATCATTGGCTAGGATTTTAAGGTTTATGGTTTTAGTTTCTTAAAGCAATTCTTTTAGAAATCTCTGTTGAATAACTACATTTTAAGTTCATAGTTTTAATGTGAAATGCATCAGCTTTGTTGTGTCGATCGATAGATTTTTATCTGGATTTTTAAGATTTTTAATTATATTTTGTGTGTGGGGGTTATAGGAGGCTATGCGTCCTTAAGGGTGTGTTCCCGCAGGATCCAAAGAAGAAGGTGGAAGGAAACCACAAGACCTATTACCATATGAAGGACATCATGTTCCTTGCCCACGAGCCACTGCTCGAGAAGTTCAGGTTCGTTCAATTTCTGGACTTGTGCAGTCATGTCAAGTCTCTAAACGTCGCATTTCTATATCATCTTTAATGGGTGTTGGATGTAATTGAAAATAGAAATGATTTCGGCTTCTCAGATATCAATATTTATTTTGGAAGAAGTGTGGCATATCTTGTTAATTGAAAAAAAAAACTCTTTGCTTATTGATAATGTTTTGTTACTCAATGGAACTATTTATTAATCCAATAAATTGTCGACAGGAACATAAGGGCTTATGATAGGAAAGTGAAGAAGGCCAAAGCAAAGAAGAACAAGAAGCTCGTGAAATGTCTATTGAGTCGGAAGCCAAATTATAAACTCGATCATCTCATCAAAGAAAGGTGATCACTCTTTCCGGTCATTTAGTCTTGTACGGTTGGTTTTATTGAGGAATGCTTGCCAATTTATGCTTCCGTGGTTGTCGCCTTAGGTACCCGAAGTTCATTGATGCGCTCCGTGATTTGGATGATTGCCTTACAATGGTACACCTATTTGCTGCATTACCTGCTGTCATGAGTGAAAAAATACAAGTGAAGCGAATACATAACTGTCGAAGGTTGGTTGGTCTCTGACGATTCTTTATCATGTATATTGTACTTGGAAGGTGGAAAGCACACATAGATGGGCTTTTGTTTTGTTTCTGTTTATCTTTCCAGGCTATTTCTTTCCTGCTGAAAAATTCAATTACTCGTTGTCAACTTTTGCTGGCCTTTTATGTTTGAAACTTCAGAAGTAGCTTAGTACTGGTTTAAAGAAACTTCTGATCCATGTTAACTTGATTTCTTGGTGTCTGGCTGGATGGGGTTGTTTGCAAAAGCTATAGAAATGCTGGAACAGCTTATATTAAGATTAATACCATGTGACAATATGTCATTTATTGGGTTGGGATCTCAGTTCAATGTAGAATGTTTTGAAGCTTAGAAACACTAGAATGTAAAGGAGGCAGATCACAAATTTACCTCTTCTGATGCCCACATGATGTTTTCGTGAGTTCACGAATTGCTAATCATGAAAGTTCACATTTATTCAAAATTCTCATGACCAATGGAGGAACTTTTTATTTATCTACTTTCTTCTTAAATTACAGGTAGTGAGGAAGCCATGTTTTTGTTCATTTTTCATCTCTTAACTTTCTTTTTTTTGTAATATTAGGACTCAGGGAGTTGTTACCTGTGTCTGAATGGCAAGCTTATATATCTTGAACCCATAACCTGTGAAAGACTTTCATCTCCGTGATGGGAATATATTATCAGGTCATTTGATACTTTCTATTTATAATGCCTGTGATATTGCTTTTTACTACATGTTTTGTGTATGAGACCTATAAAATTCATTTTTACAGGCTGAGGTTGAGGGTCAAAAAGTTGTTGAGCTTCTCAAACCAAGGGTCAGATTAGATTTGAACTGACTTTCTCCAACATCGGTTTGGATTCTGGTTGAGCTCCAACCCGACCTAGTCCGCCTGAGTTGCACCCCATCATTTACAATTTCCTCGATCCAACGGTCTAGATGAAAAGGACGATAAGGCTCTCCCGCCGTCGTCAAAAAAACCCCTCCGTCTCCTCAAAATCTCAAACTCGCTTCATCAGACACTCGAAATCCTCCAATTGTTGAAAAAAAAGTAAAAATTAACGATGATGCCGAAGCATTACAGGCCTTCAGTAACTCCTTGACCGTCAATTTCGATGAAAAACCACAATTTTTTGGTTTTTTTTCTTTCATTTTTTTGATATACATACATGATTCGTGAAAAAATTAGGGCAAGAAATAGGAGGGGAACGCGGCGAAGTACATAACGAGGACGAAGGCTGTTCACTATCTCCAAGTGAGCCTCTCCACTTTCAGGTACCCCACAAAATGTTTTTTTTTTCTTTCTTGATTTTGTTGGAGTTTCCGATTTATAGGGTTTTTTTAATTCATCAAAATTGATCCATTGACCATGAATTTTTGGGGGTTTAGGGTTTTGGATTCTTTTAGAAGTTCTTGTGGCAATGTCAGTTGAATAACTGCATTTGAAGCTGAATTTTTATGTGACATGCATCAGCTTTGTTTGAATTATATATTGTTTGTGGGTTATAGGAGGCTATGTATCATTGGCTAGGATTTTAAGGTTTATGGTTTTAGTTTCTTAAAGCAATTCTAATAGAAATCTCTGTTGAATAACTACATTTTAAGTTCATAGTTTTAATGTGAAATGCATCAGCTTTGTTGTGTCGATCGATAGATTTTTATCTGGATTTTTAAGATTTTTAATTATATTTTGTGTGTGGGGGTTATAGGAGGTTATGCATCCTGAAGGGTGTGTTCCCGCGGGATCCAAAGAAGAAGGTGAAAGGAAACCACAAGACCTATTACCATATGAAGGACATCATGTTCCTTGCCCACGAGCCACTGCTCGAGAAGTTCAGGTTCGTTCAATTTCTGGACTTGTGCAGTCATGTCAAGTCTCTAAATGTCGCATTTCTATATCATCTTTAATGGGTGTTGGATGTAATTGAAAATAGAAATGATTTCGGCTTCTCAGATATCAATATTTATTTTGGAAGAAGTGTGGCATATCTTGTTAATTGAGAAAAAAAAAACTCTTTGCTTATTGATAATGTTTTGTTACTCAATGGAACTATTTATTAATCCGATAAATTGTCGACAGGAACATAAGGGCTTATGATAGGAAAGTGAAGAAGGCCAAAGCAAAGAAGAACAAGAAGCTCGTGAAACGTCTATTGAGTCAGAAGCCAAATTATAAACTCGATCATCTCATCAAAGAAAGGTGATCACTCTTTCCGGTCATTTAGTCTTGTACGGTTGGTTTTATTGAGGAATGTTTGCCAATTTATGCTTCCGTGGTTGTCGCCTTAGGTACCCGAAGTTCATTGATGCGCTCCGTGATTTGGATGATTGCCTTACAATGGTACACCTATTTGCTGCATTACCTGCTGTCATGAGTGAAAAAATACAAGTGAAGCGAATACATAACTGTCGAAGGTTGGTTGGTTTCTGTCGATTCTTTATCATGTATATTGTACTTGGAAGGTGGAAAGCACACATAGATGGGCTTTTGTTTTGTTTCTGTTTATCTTTCCAGGCTATTTCTTTCCTGCTGAAAAATTCAATTACTCGTTGTCAACTTTTGCTGGACTTTTATGTTTGAAACTTCAGAAGTAGCTTAGTACTGGTTTAAAGAAACTTCTGATCCATGTTAACTTGATTTCTTGGTGTCTGGCTGGATGGGGTTGTTTGCAAAAGCTATAGAAATGCTGGAACAGCTTATATTAAGATTAATACCATGTGACAATATGTCATTTATTGGGTTGGGATCTCAGTTCAATGTAGAATGTTTTGAAGCTTAGAAACACTACAATGTAAAGGAGGCAGATCACAAATTTCTTCTGATGCCCACATGATGTTTTCGTGAGTTCATGAATTGCTAATCATGAAAGTTCACATTTATTCAAAATTCTCATGACCAATGGAGGAACTTTTTATTTATCTACTTTCTTCTTAAATTACAGGTAGTGAGGAAGCCATGTTTTTGTTCATTTTGCATCTCTTAACTTTTTTTTTTTGTAATATTAAGACTCAGGGAGTTGTTACCTGTGTCTGAATGGCAAGCTTATATATCTTGAACCCATAGCCTGTGAAAGACTTTCATCTCAGTGATGGGAATATATTATCAGGTCATTTGATACTTTCTATTTATAATGCCTGTGATATTGCTTTTTACTACATGTTTTGTGTATGAGACCTATAAAATTCATTTTTACAGGCTGAGGTTGAGGGTCAAAAAATTACATGGCTAACACGGTAACACCACCCACATGCATTGCAGCAAGTTTTGACTGATGATGTGGATTGTAATGTCATGCTAAACTTTTTGGAGTTCTATGAGGTATGCTCCCATTTGAATAATTGCTGGCCCTGCTTTATTCTTCTGGTTTGCTTGTTGGAAAATTATTAAGTTTGTGGAACTCAGTCTTTTGCTTCTGAAGCATTTTTTTTCTTATCAGAGCATGTGTTGGTTGCATCTTAGTCAAGTTACCTGACAGCTTACCACAGAGCATAGTCAATAGGCTACAATTTTTGTGCCATATGCATGTTGGCGACGCTAAACCTCTTATAGATGGTTAAGAAAACTTATTATTAAATCTGCAATTCATTCCTAAGCTTGGTGTCAAATTTAATGAGGTTTGATGAATCATTTGATTATAGATGTGAATCTTCAATTACTTTAATTTTTACAAATCTAGCCAGGGTTCAATAAATTTACATGGCTTGTAAAAGGTCATGTTTTCAATGTAATATCTCTTATCCTATTAATTATGGAAGAATTTTAATGTTATGGTATTTTTTTTTAATTAATTGCCGTTGGGGAAAGCTAACTTATGAACTTGACGGTTGATCATGTCATCAAAAAGCATGACTTTGTTTCCCTTTACTGTTAAGATATGTTCTTAAAGGTCCGAGTTCTGTATTCTTGTCATCTGATGGTTGCTTCTGTTAGAAATCTGAACAGATGCAATAGTATACTGCTGGGTGTTAAGGGCAATGGTTCTTATGATTGGTTCACCTCTCTCTCAATATGCAATTTTTTCTTTTTGCATCTTCAATTGATTGGTTGTGTCACCCACTTTCATAAAAAGAAGAAATACAATGATCCCTTCCAAAGTTCTCAAGTTCTTCAATGCAGTTTGAGTGTCACGTGTTGTTTAACAGTATAAAATGGCCATGGCCAAGTATCAGAAAATTTTTTAGATTTTCTACTGATACCTCTATCTCCAATTTACCACTTGTTGCAGGCTCTGCTTTCCTTGTAAATTTCCAACTTTATTATTCCTTAAAAGTGAAGTACCTGCCTGTTCTTGATCCTCAACTTGAAGCTTTGGCAGCAGGTGACTACTCATAATACTTCCATATATTTTTTCACTTATTTTAATCTAGGTTTACCATTTCCTTGGAAGTAATCTGGTTTGATGCTTGATTTTGATTGCCTAATAGTTTCTCTCACCATGTCATGCTTACATGAATCATTATGTTATTTTACTACACCTCCTGCAGCTTTTCTATTGATTGCTGTTACTTTCTTGGGAAAAATTCAGATAACCCCCTGTAAATTATCTTGTAAACTGTATGAAATCCATATAACACCTTGCTTTTCCTAAAATCATATAACTCCCTAAAAACACATGTAAATCCAAATAGCCCCCTGAGTTATTGTGTTAACAGATGAGAAATATTGTGTGAATATTCCATTTGCTTTACTTTGAGTGAAAACACAGTATACCAAAACCCTCTATAATGTGTTAAAAATGTGAAAAATTCTCTATAAATAATGATTTTACCCCTTCGGATACCCTCTAGATAGGGTTGTCAGAGGGGTAAAACCGTCATTTATAGAGGGTTATCTGCATTTTTAACACATTGTAGAAGGTTTTTAATATATTTGTTTTCAACTAGGGTTAACCAAACAGAATATTTTTCACCTCTGAACGGAAATTTAACTCGGGGGTCATTTGGATTTGCATAGGTATTTACAGGGGGTTGTATAAATTTCAGGAAAAGTCAGGGGGTTATATGGATTTTAGGCAATTTACGGGGGGTTATATGGATTTTTCCCTATTTATTTTTTTGGTACATGTGTATTTTTTCACATATTATGGCAGTTTTGTAATTTTTGTGTTATGTGTGGGGGCATTTTTCTGATGTATCCAAACTATATATACTCTTTTTGAGTTATAGAATTTTTGTTCAATCTATGTGGATGTAGGTAATATTTACATAAATATCTCATCTACTTAGATTTGCTGACCTAGACTCATATCAAAAGGCATATATTTTGAGTTTAGATCCACATCAGGACAAATTTTACATCTAAAAAGCTTCAGATTTCTAAAAGCAGATTCAAACATCTTTTGGCTTTCAAAATTTTTAAACCCCCCCTTATTCTTACTGTAAATTAAAAACAACGAAACTGTGCTTTTCAAAAGCTGTGTTTGGAACGCGTGATTATCAGGATACATTCGGCTGAAGATCTTTTTTTTTTTACCAAAAAAAAAAAAAAACTGTTGCATTGCAAGCTCCTTCAATCGATCTTAACTTCGAAAAATATCTACTCAACAATGGTTTAAACTGTATTATTTCAATTACATGAACACCAATCTAGCATATGATAGACATGGACCCCATTATAAAAGACAAGTAAGCTGTGATTGACTGGTAAAATCTTTTAAATACTGGGATAATGTTTTGATATTTATATACTGGGATATCTTCTAGCAAGATTTCATTCCTGCTGCCATGTCAAAGCAGCTTGAGTTCTGTATTGATAATTCGGGTAGTGATCTATGTTCATTCAAAACTTGGCAACTATATGTCACAGTTGTCAGGAAATAATGGACTCTTTCAGATGATCATAGACTGTGTGGAGTGAGACCAAGAAACACACATAACCAGGTTCTGCCATTATCATGGAATGAGGTGAACATACCAGATCAATGAAACATCTAGACCAGGAAAGCTCTTTTTTGAAGAATAAATTGGCCAAAATCATTTTTTGATTGTTCTTTTCCATACCTTCTTGAAGTGCTGGGAGCAGTAACCTTGAAAATTTTGAATTTAAGTCACATGAGTTCAGGGAACATTTTTAAGAGGGAAGAACAAATACATAATTGTCTGAATATGTTATATGAAATGAAATTTTTACTGAAATACATTAGTATTTTTTCGCATTGAAAAAAAGTTTAAGCTATGTATTATGATAGAGTCATGTACACTATGATAGCGCAGTATATATTACGTTATCATATTATATGGGGCTACAAAACGGCTTGAGTGTATCAGTGGGTGTTGTTACACAATCATTTTTACAGTCTTTAATACAGTCTCATATACCCTCTTTAATCATCAAGAGAGGTATATACCTCAGTTAATTTTTTTACATTTGTTAAAAATGGATTCATCTAATTTGAAATGAGGCAACATACACATTTCATTTCATTAAAACATATGCTTTATTAGATGAAATTTACTATTTAGAAAAAAAATTAAAACACGTGAGAATTGTGCGGCTACACCCAGTGTTCAGCTTTCCCCAGCAGAGGTTGCCTCCAAGCTCCCTACCACCAACCCGGAAGCTTCCACCATGTTGGACTGAATGTTTATATAAAAGAAGAATTTTCCTTCCATATTCATTATAAAAAAAAATGATACGCAGCTTGTTCAGAATCAAACACCATGCCATTTATAGGTTTTCATGAATCACCCATTATCTGAAGAAAAAAAACTAAGAAAATCTCAATTGAATTTAAATATGAAAAGATTCATTCCATCTCAAATATTAAATACAAATTACTTCTAACATCAGATCATCACATCATCACATAGACAAAATAATTTTTTGTGGGTTTTAAAGTTTTAAGAAAAAGATGAATAATACCTTTAGTCTTCAAATGGAGCTTGAACGACGCCGATGACAGGTGCTAGAGTTTGGAAATGCTTCAGTAATGAAAATTTTGAGGGAGAAAAAAAATTACATGAAATCACTATTGGAAATGCTTCAGTAATGAAAATTTTGAGGAAAAAAAAATTTACATGAAATCACTATTGTTACCGTGTCAGAAAAAAAGGAAGAAAGTAAAAAGTTGTATGTTGTATGAGGTCCACCAAATAGTTTAAAAACCATTGGATCTTCTCATGACAAGCTGTAAACGAAAACACAGCACGATCACAGCAGAGAAATAAGAGTAGGATCCAAACCTACTCAGTGACCACCAGGTAGGTAAGATATTATATTCAAAAATTAATTCCACACCCAGCCATATATAACCTTCTCGAGATTCGAAAGAGAAACCCCAAAAAAGATTAACAAAAGTCCCCAACCCCTCCACGTAAATATTTCAACACATTTACTGCTTCTCTATAAACCAATTTTCTTTGTCCTTTTCGATCGAAGAAAATTCTTTTGATCTTGTTTTGCAAAGCCAAGAGACTTCCTTTCACTAGCATGTCTACCCATCAGCTCATATGTAGAACTAAGAGGAATTCCATATTCTTCAACCAATTCCACTTTAATGCCTTGTGAGGATGATATTTTTCATTGGGATGACAACATATGAGCACACTCTTCTATTATAAGAGAATGATTGTGTATTTTCACAAAATTATAAACCATATAATTACCATTCCTCCTATTCAATTTAATAGCCATTTGTACATCACAACATGTTCTTCTATCTGCTCTGCCATTCTTAGTTAAATGGTTTGGCTTGTCACTACCTCGAAAACCCTCCTTAAAACAAACAAATACTCTTGAAGTAATTTCATTTGTATGCCTATTTTTGTCATGGATATGTCTTTTAATGCTAAATTTCATTCTTCTTCCATATTCATTATAAAAATCATATGCAGTTTGTTCGGAATCAACCATCATGTCATTTGTAGATTTTCATGAATCACTCATTATCTGAAGAAAAAAAATTAAGAAAATCTCAAATGACTTCAAAAAAAAAATAGGAAAAGATTCATTTCGGGTCTGTTTGGAAACACAGATTGAAAAGTAGTTTTTGGAATAAAGCTGTTTTTCAATATGATTTGACCTGAACTTTTTTAGGATATTTTTTTTTAATTAAGGAATCAATATTTGAAATGAGTTTAATGTTTGATAGAGAAAGTTGCTTTTCAATTCAAAAAATCAATTTTGACAAAAAATCGTTGTTTTCGAGCTTTTTAAAACACGGATTTCGAGAGAAAAATTAAAATGAATTCATTTTTTTATTCTGCCGGAATCCTTCCTGTTTGGCAGCACGATTTTGAGATTTCAGCTTTTCAAAAAGCGGAATCCGTTTTAATCGTGCAACCAAACGGACCTTTCATCTCAAATACTAAATACAATAAGAATAATGTATCAAATCTCATGTATAAAAATTTACACGGAATCACTATTGTTACCACGTCAGAAAACGAGGAAGAAAGTAAAAAGTTGTATGTTGTTGCACGTTGTGGAGTCCACCACCAAATAAATGCAAACCGCTGGGGTTGTTGTATGCTGTGGTCTACAATGGTTTAAAATTCATCACGGCAGAACCATATATTATGTAGAAATAAGAGTAGAAGATCCAAGCCTACTCAGTGACCACCGGGTAGATAAAGATAAAATGAATTCCACACAGAACCATATATAATCTTCCTCCAGATTCCAAAGAGAAACCCCAAAAACAAGATTAACAAAGGTCCCAGGGAAAAAATGGGTTCAAGAGTGGAGGTCAGCAGAAGCAGCCAAGAAGAGGAGGAAGAGGCCTGCTTGTACTCTTTGAGGCTGGCGAGTTGTCCAATCCTGCCCATGACCCTGAAAGCAGTTCTTGAGCTGGAGGTTCTCGAGATCATTGCCGGCGCTGGACCCGGGGCTCAGCTGTCCCCAGCAGAGGTTGCCTCCAAGCTCCCGACCACCAACCCGGAAGCCCCCGCCATGTTGGACCGGATCTTCAGGCTTCTCGCCAGCCACTCGGTACTGACTTGCTCGGTGGTGGACAGCCAGGACGGCAAACCGAAGAGCCGGCTTTACGGGCTGGCCCCGGTCGCCAAGTTCCTCATCAAGAACGAGCATGGGATGTCCACGGCTCCGCTTGTGCTCCTCAACCTTCACAAGGTCTCCATGGAGAGCTGGTACACGCATGCATTTAACTTGGGCCAATTTGCAAAAATGAACCCCCCTAAAACGAATATTAACAAAAATAGGCCCATGATTTGGTCAGCTGATCCATTTTTGATTTGTGGTTGAATGAACAGTTGAATTGGGTGGTACTAGATATTCTAGAAAATCTAAAATCTAAGATAAATAAAAGATAATGCAGATAAGGAGAGAGAGAAGCAATTATAGGGAGGATTATATCTCTGCTTTTATTCATTTTAATAAAGAGATTACATGAGATCCATTTATAGACTCAAAATAGATACAAATCTCACTATATCTTTCTGTCGATATTTAATCTTATCATCCATTATAACTGAGTCAAACTCTTTCCCTGTTTGGATCGAGGAATAAACTATTCTGGAGTTAATACATATTTTAAGAATAGATAATTTATCAATGAAATAAGTGATTTTCTGTTTAGTTGTGTTTTTTTTTAGGAAAACGTAATAATAAAGATTGAGTTGTTTGGTTGATAAAGAATAAAATGTGAATAAAAAGTAAAAAGTTGATTTGACATGTGAAACCCATTGATGTATAAGAGATGATGATATGTGTTTTATAATATGATAAGATGTGATTTTTAATGTGATGGTAGGACCCACTTTCCATGGGAATTAGATAAATTGAATATAAATTTATTCCAGGGATTACATAAAATTGTTATATTTTCTTATACTCATTTATACTGGCATAATAATATCAGATTATACTATGTAAACAAACAGGTATTGCTTGAAAGACGCGGTGTTGGAAGGTGGGATACCATTCAACAAGGCCCATGGCATGAGCTCGTTTGAGTATAACAGTAGGGATCCTATGTTCAGCAAGCTGTTCAATGACAGCATGGTGAACCAGTCTACCAGTTTCATGAAGCAGATCTTGGGCACCTACAAGGGCTTCGAAGGTCTCAACACTGTCGTCGATGTTGGTGGAGGTGTTGGTTGTACTCTCGCAACGATCGTCTCTAAGCACCCCAACATCAGGGGCATCAATTTCGACCTCCCTCATGTCATTGAAGCTGCCCCTCCTATCAAAGGTTGCTCCTCTATTCATTCATTTTGTGTCATATGCACCTTGTATAATTGTTTCCCTTTATTGGATGTCGTTTGTTTGTTTTGTTGCTAGGCGTGGAACATGTGGGGGGAGATATGTTTGAAAGCATTCCTCCTGGGGATGCCATTTTCATGAAGGTGAAGTAAAGTTTCTCTTTGCTAATTTGTGCCCAATGAGAATATACTTAATTTTGAGAATATTAATGCTATCAAATTGCCTTTAATTTGGGCAGGGGATTATGCATAACTGGAGTGACCAACAATGTGTGAGGTTGTTGAAGAACTGTTATAAGGCACTCCCTCCACCTGGAAAGGTCATTGTATGTGAGATGATAAAACCGGTGGCACCCGAAGCCAGTTCTGCGGTGCAGCTTACATGTGCTTTGGACCTAATAATGTTGGCCCATTTCGTTGGTGGTAAAGAGAGAACCGAGGAGGAGTATGAGGCTCTTGCCAAGGAAGCTGGCTTCACTAGGGTCAAGAAAGTATGTTGGGCATTGGGAGACTCAATCATGGAATTCCAGAAATAGAAGGACAAGGAAAGCAATAAAGAATTTCTCAATAAAATCATGGATGAAATTCTTGTAATGGATTTCATTCATTGTTGAAATGTTTTAAGTGGCTCCGAGAATCCACAAAGTTTAGTTAATGTCCTTTCAACTTCTCTTTCGGCAGACCCCTCCTCTACCATGTTTTTTTATGCTTTGGGCTTATGTACTTTCGCTACAAACACATCACCTTTGTAGCTTTGGGCTTAAGTGTCTTTGCTTGTTACAAAGCCTCTGGCTCCATACCAATGCTCCATCAGCTTCAATGTTTCGATGGCGAAATCTGCCCAAGAAAGAAACATGTATTGACGGTGTTAAATTCCAAATGCAACACTTATCAGGATACCACCTCAAATTGACTTCAGTTTTTCAGGACAATGAATTATATAGTCCACCTTGGTGCTGAAAGTCAAATGAAACTAAAGAAATGAGGAAAAATCCAAAATCTGTTGGAAAGGGTTTAGCCACAGTAGTTAATTTTAACCCGTTTGACAAATCAGAAACCAACAAGTAATTAGAATTTTACAGAAATAGAAGACAAAATCTAGAACAGTAGGAAAAGGTGAACTACATGTGTTCCAACTTCTACACCAAAAACATGCAAGCTTTGCACTACACACACCAATTCCTAGAAGATGTACAAGACTTTCGTTTGTGCCTACTCTATTTAATGACATGTATAATTGTCTGTCCTCCATTGATTGTGTTTACATAATCAACTTATTGATATTGCAGTACCACATACATGGTTTTTTTTATTATTACTGTTATGAACAAAATCCAGCACTTGAAAGATGCACAAATGCAAGTATATTTGCCCGAATGTGGGAATACTATTCATTTTCACAACAGATGATCGGCCTAATTCTCAAACAGCTAATTTACTGTTCAATGAAAAGATACCAATTCTCACCATTTGATAAGCATTACCTACATTATAATCGAAAAGAGAAACAATAAAGAACACAGTTGGCCATCGCAATTTAAAAATTGTTCAACTCTTTATCCTTAAACATCCAAGATTTATCTATTTTGAATAAATTCTACATGAATTAAGTCAAACTCTACAACTTAAATTTAATATTGAAATATAAAATGAAACAATTAATCTATATATAAAAAAAACATAATTCAGTCTTAACACCACTAACAAAATCACTTGTTTTTGTTTTTTTTTCTTTTGTATAATATGAGATCATACATAAGTCAAAGTAAGTATAAAGTGACACTGCATTATCAATATAAAAAGACGAACACACTCAAAAGACTATGCATTGAATTTTGGGAGGCCCCCACACAATGAACATTTTTTTAATATCAATCACACTACCAACATTTTTTTAATGACCAAGTGACTCTCCTAATATAAAATTCAAATGAAGCATGAATAAATTGTGTAGGCTGAAAGATACACACAAACACGTATAAATTAACCAATTGCACAAATCAGATCAAGTATCCAGTTTTTACACACTTAACCATCTCTAAATTTAAAGCAGGTTTCTCTCTTTTAAGCAAAAATCTAGAACTCTTTATGCACCCACTGTTATTCCTGTCATTCCTTTGTGGAGTGTATGTTGTAAATTTTTATTTTTATTTTTTAGAAGAAAAATTAAAAGGTCTGTTGATCCATTAGTAGATCATGTTATTGTGCATACCCACCCCCAAAAGATCTATTAACAGGAATCTTCATCTCAATATAGACCTTCAACTAGACCTGAAACCATACCCACTAGTTCAAAGATACAAATCAAATATGTTCAAAAAAAGGATCGATTGGAGCTGGCGAGGCCCGTGGAGAAGGAGAGATGCAGAGAAAGAGCGAGAGACTTACCTGGCTCAGTCGTCGACAAACGGGGAAGGGACGGCAATGGCGGCGGTGCTGACGGAGGATGAATGGGACGGGGAAGCGACAGCGGCAGCGGCGGCTGAGTCGTCCGTGGAGGGGTTGGAGTCGGCGGCGGCTAGATCGGCAGAGAAGGTGGGGTCGCGAGAGGGTAATGTGTGGGGTCAAATGGGAATTTATTTTGGGACCACATTAGGCTTTTTTTTTTTTTTTTTTTTTACTTAGGCAACTATTACGCTTTCACTAAAGACGTGATCTTTTACTTAGAAAATGATCACACTTTCAATTAAAACGTGATCTTTTATTTATGAAACAATTACACTTTAAATTAATCGAGATCAAATATTTATGAAACAATAAACCGTGCTCTTTATGGTATCAAATATCACAATTTAGTAAAAAAATTGATCATATATTTTATAAAGATTACGGTTTTAAAAAAATAATAATCATAATTATTACGATCACGATTTTTTAAAAAACATGATCAAAATAACCGTTCAAAAATTATAATAGTAACTTCCCACACGTGTCTGGACTCCAATTTGCTGGAGAAGTTCAACACGCTAGCAATGTTTGACAAGGTGAATGGATGTTGACTGTCCTGAAACTTAAATGAGAACATTGAAGAAGCTAGGCCACTGCCATATGATAACATCGGGGTCGGATCCCCTCAGAACTGATTATCATCAGTTCGGTAAGTATCCAACCACACGTTGACACGTGGCTGTCTAAAAAAAAAAATTTAAAAAGAAAACTGGGTTGACGGACGTTAACACCTCGTTTTGATTTCCCCCCTTTTTTTGGTTTCCCCCCATTTTACAGCCCCAGTCCTTCCCTCTCTCTCCATGGGCTTGATGCCTCCTCTCTCCATGGGCTTTTTCTCTCCCTCTCCCCTGAAAAATGAAAAGACCAGGTTTTCATGGGCTTTTCCTCTCCCACTCCCCTGAAAAATGAAAAGACCAGGCCCTAACATCTCTTACCAAAAACCATGTAGATCCAACAAATACCAAAAGGAGGCCCAACGAAGAAACTGATTTTTCAGGTAAAGCCCAACGAAACTACTTTTACAGATTTCATATTTTGTGCATATCAGGATCTAATGTAAAGTCCAACAAAATTGATTTTCAGATTTCCTCTATTGTGCATTTCTGGATCCAATGTAAAGCCCAACAAAACATTAACCCCACAGTGAGTGTTTTATCTATCTTTATTTAGAGGACTAAATGGAGTTTATAGGGTTTAGGGAGTTGAGAATATTGTTTGATCATATTTTTGTCAAGTATTATTATAAGATATGCAATTTGAATATGTGAATATGTTTCATAGATCACAAATAAAAATTGATATATATTGTATAATTCAGTTCATATCATGCAGTTTGATACAAATTATGTGTTTCAATTAAAAGATTGTGCATTTCGAATCACTTATTATATTTTTTATTTTAGGTTGTATAGTTTGATTCATAGGTTGTTGTAGTTTGATTCATAGATTGTTGTAGTTCGATTAATAGGTTGTGCAGTTCGGTTCACATATACATCTTGGTTTGATTCATTGGTTGTTGTAGTTTGATTAAGTAGGTTGTGCAGTTCGGTTCACATGTACAACTTGGTTAAAATGTGACAGGTTCATTTGAAGGGTTGTGTAGTTCAATTAATGTAATAAGGGGTTTAAATTTTTGTATTTGTTTTACAATGTATTCAAAAGAGTGTATGTGTTAAATATATTTAGTTATTGTACTTAAAGGAGGATTAAATGCAGTTTATAGAGTTTTGGGAGGTGAGAATATTATTTGATCATATATTGTGAAATATAATTCTAAGGTGCAATTTGAATATGTGAATTTTTTTCACAGACTAAAAAAAAAAACTCAAATGTCGTATAGTTCGGTTCATATTGTGAAATTTGATTCAAATTATGTGTGGTTCAATTGAAAGATGGTGCAGTTCAATGCTTATGCTCTGCCCCTCAAAGATTATGTTGTGCATTTTGATTCGGTTAATGTATTTTTGAGTTGCATGTTATATAGATCGAACTTCATAGGTTATGTAGTTCGATTAATAGTTTGTGCAGTTTGGTTCACATGTATAGTTCGGTGCAAATGTGAGACCCTGATTTGATGGGTTGTGTAATTCAATTTATATGATTATCATGTCATGTTTTGTAAGGGGTTTAAATGTTTGTATTTGTTTTGCAATGTATTGAAAAGATATATGTATCATATATATTTTTTAAGTTGTGTAATCTAATGTTGTTCATATATTGATATATGTTTGTATTCTTTTCTCTTATTACTTCTACAGATTAATGAATGATGTCTGATTTCGTCGAAAAAACTATATTAACTCCTCGTAAGTTAGTTTTTGAAACATTGGATCCCAGAATAGGTATGGAGTTTGACTCAGCTGAAGAGGCAGATAGTTTTTATATTCAATACAGTAAGCAAGTTGGGTTCAGCATCCGAAAAAATTCAACCAAAATTGTAAATGCAATTATTCAAAGAAGACAATATGTTTGCTCAAGAGAAGGCTTTCGGAAAGTTGATCGACTTGAGAAAAGAGTTCGGGTCCAACGTGCAGAAACAAGATGTGGATGTCATGCGGAGTTTACCATTCAACGCCAATTGAATGGAAAATATAAGGTTTCGAGATTTGAGTCAGCCCACACTCATGATGTGGTGAGCCCAAGTAAAGTTCAATTTTTAAAGTCGCATAGGTGTATAACTTCTTCTCAAGCCGCAGAAGCTGACATAGCATCAAGTTCGGGACTACCACCAAAAATGACAATGGAATTCATGGGTAGGCAAGCTGGTGGACGTGACAATCTTGGTTTCACGAATGTGGACTTGAAGAATTATTTGCGCACAAAGCGAAAGATTGCGATGAAGAGAGGGGATGCACATGCTGTGATGGAGTACTTTCAAACCATGCAAGAACGAAATCCGTCATCTTATTATGCCATTCAACTCGATGATGAGGAACTGTTAATGAATATTTTTTGGGCGGACTCTAAAATGATGGTTGACTATGCACATTTTGGTGATGTTGTTTGCTTTGATACAACATACAAAACCAATAAAGAAGAACGACCATTTGGTTTATTTGTTGGTGTAAACCATCACAAGCAATCAGTTGTGTTTGGTGCTGCTCTATTATATGATGAGACAATTCCCACATTTGAGTGGTTGTTCCATGTTTTTGTTAAAGCAATGAATCAGAAGGAACCTAGGACTATTATTACTGACCAAGATGCAGCAATGGCGAGTGCAATTGCTTCAACTTTGCCAAATACATATCATCGACTTTGTGTGTGGCACATGTATCAAAATGCTGCTATGAAGATTAATGATGTTTTCAGAAAAAATCCAGAATTTGTGAAGGACTTCAAAAGGTGTGTCTATGACTATGATAATGATGAAGAGTTTGAAGGGGCTTGGAAAAGAATGATTGAAAAATATGATCTTCATGAAAATAAATGGTTACAAAAGAGATTTGAGAGAAGAGAAAAGTGGGCTCTAGCATATGGAAGAAACACATTTTGTGCCGACATGTCCACCACCCAACGAAGTGAAAGCTTGAATGCGTTGGTTAAACAATATCTTAACAGTGGGACAGATTTGATGCGTTTCCTTGAACACTTTGATAGGTTGTTGGACGATCGACGCTATCAAGAGTTGGAAGCTGATTTCAAGATGAGTCAAAGCATCCCTTACATGCATCAGCAATGGAAGATATTGAAGCATGCAGCATCAGTGTACACCCCTACCGTGTACAAGTTGTTTGAAAAACAAATGGTCCAGATTGTGGATCTTGATTTAGCAGTTGATCATGCTGAAGGAACAAAAACAGAATTTAAAATCACCGATGAAGACACTAATCGTGAATGCAGAGTCTTGTATGACTCATCATCTTATGAACTTCTATGTAGTTGTCGAATGTTCGAATTTGTGGGGATCCTTTGTAAACACAGTCTCAAAGTATTAGATCGCTTGAATGCCAAGAGTATCCCCGAGCGCTATATTCTTAAGCGATGGACTAAGAAAGCAAAGGCAGGGATTGTTTTTGATCATCGGGGGTGTGGATTACAGGTTGATCTACAACGGGATACATCAGCAAGATATAAAGAGTTATGCAGCATGGCTGTTCAGTTGGTGACAAAGGCAGCACCTTATGATAAAGCTACTCAGATGGTTTTTGGTACTCTTAAGAATGCAATGAAAGAAATTGATGATTGCTTGAAAGAGATGCATGTTGAAGATAAACAATGTGGAGTTGTTGAAGAAAATCCTACTGCTCATGATCATGCTGTGGAGGAAGAGTGCTTTAATGATAGAATACTGAATAAGAAAATAGAAGCCATTCCGAAAGGTATCAACCAAAAGCTCAAAACAGATAGTCGTAAAAGGAGACATTTAGGTGCTTTTGAAAGAGCTGTTTCAAAAGTGAGAGCTTCTAAGGGTTCTCGTGCAAAACAATCAAATATCAAGGTATGTGTAGAAATTGTCATCTCTCAGGTTATTTTCATAAACAGAATAAATATTCCTAATGAACTTTCAGTTTTTTCATTAACACAATTGAACTGTGTGTATGTTTTAAAATATTTACACTCCATTGATCAACAAAATCGAATACAATCATCGAATTACACCACCGATGTTCAGTGGCCATCCTTCACAAATCATATCCAGGTGCTTACTAAAGTACGTATATGTATGTTACCATTTTTTTCATGTATTTAGTAATACATATATTAAACTTCTGTAGGCATGTGAGCCTAGTACGTCAGAACATGACAAGAACTCTCAGAAATTGCCCTATGTGTATTCCACCATAAACATGGAAGTTGGATCTCATTTTATGAGCACCGAAGAAACTATTTCAAGTTTTCCTCAACTGATTCAGGTAACAGAAACGATTAATACAATTCAACATCTTCTCACAAAATTCTAACGTAATATATTAACTCATTACTTTCTGTAGCCCAACATGTCAATGTCTGGGTATGTTGAATCTTTCAACAGCAATCACCCGTTAACCCAAATGAGTCAGGTATGGTCACAATTCCAACTGTTCGAATTTTATAAAGTGTCATTTTTTTTCAACAATACAATCTATGCTGTTTATATTATTTACAGGAGTCGGGAATAGTCATATCAATGCCACATGACCAGTCACAAAAAAACTCAAATGTTGGATGAAGATGGAGTCTAGTTGAAATTATGGTTGTAATGATATACAATGTTGTAGTTACTGTTGTAAAGAGACATGTGTAGAAATTTTGTTACAGTTGTAGTTGTAAAAAATATTTTGATGTAATTAGTTATATAAATGAGAAGTTGGCTTTTCGTTTCAGAAGCTTGTTGTAGTTTGATTCATTAGAAATAGTCATATAAGGTTGTTTCAAACAAATTTATGCAGTTTGACATATTCATTATTGAGTCCAATTAAACATGTGACATTTTAGCTACAATGCATCAACATTCTATTTGATTAATATCAAAATTTGAAATTATTTCATGAGTACCTTTAATTGGGTTCATTATTTGTGTAGTTTGATTCATCACTTCATTTAGATTCAATCACAATTCATTCCAATTCATGAGTACTGTATCTTTCACTTTCAAGTGGTTCAGTTCACTTACCAAATGCTTCAGTTTAATGAGTAGTGTAGTTTAATTCATCACTTGGTTCATTTCTATGTATTGCTATATTATTATTATTTGAAGAAGTTCAGTTCATTATTATTATTTCAAGAAGGCCAGTTCAATTAGCAAATGCTTCGGTTTGTTTCATGAGTAGTGTAGTTTGATTCATCACTTGTTTCATTTCGATGTAGTACTTACTGTGTTTTTTATTATTTCAAAAGGTTCAGTTCGATTAACAAATGTTGCAATTTGATTAACAAGTGATCCAGTTCGATTAACAAGTGCTTCAGTTCGTTTCATGAGTAGTGCAATTTGATTCATCACTTGTTTCATTTCCTGTAGTACTTACTGTATTTTCATTATTTCAATAGGTTCAGTTCGATTAACTAATGTTGCAGTTTGATTAACAAGTGCTCCAGTTCAATTAATAAATGCTTCAGTTTGTTTCTTGAGTAGTGTTGTTTGATTCATCACTTGGTTCATTTCAATGTAGTATTGTATTTTCATTATTTCAAGAAGGCCAGTTCAATTAGCAAATGCTTCGGTTTGTTTCATGAGTAGTGTAGTTTGATTCATCACTTGTTTCATTTCGATGTAGTACTTACTGTGTTTTTTATTATTTCAAAAGGTTCAGTTCGATTAACAAATGTTGCAATTTGATTAACAAGTGATCCAGTTCGATTAACAAGTGCTTCAGTTCGTTTCATGAGTAGTGCAATTTGATTCATCACTTGTTTCATTTCCTTGTAGTACTTACTGTATTTTCATTATTTCAATAGGTTCAGTTCGATTAACAAATGTTGCAGTTTGATTAACAAGTGCTCCAGTTCAATTAATAAATGCTTCAGTTTGTTTCTTGAGTAGTGTTGTTTGATTCATCACCTGGTTCATTTCAATGTAGTATTGTATTTTCATTATTTCAAGAAGGCCAGTTCAATTAACAAATACTACAGTTCGATTAACAAGTGCTTCAGTTCGATTAACAAGTGCTCCAGTTCGATTAACAAGTGATTTAGTTCAATTCATGAGTAGTGTAGTTTGATTCATCACTGGATCAGTTCGAATCTAACAACAATTCATTTGACACAATGAGTAGTGTAGTTTGATTCATTAGTAGATCAGTTCAACTCAACCACGATTGATTTCAATCCATCAGTACTGTATTAGCATTCACCAGGACTACAGTTCGATTAACAAATGTTGTAGTGCTGTTAACAAGTGCTTCAGTTCGATTCAACCTTGATTTAAATCATGTCTGTTCCTAAAATCAAGTGTACTGTAGCCTAGTTCAGCAAATATTTCAGTTCATTAATATGGATCAAAGTAGGATACTGCAGACAAAAAAGTATGCATATAAACAAAAGAATACAATGCAGACACAGAATTTTCGAGGGTATACAGAATTTTGAATATGTACAAAAGTATAAACAAAAGTACACACTGCAATTTACTTCAGTAGAACAATTCAACATAGTTAATAGGATCGACATATGATCACAAAATTCACCAAGCTCATAATCATACAAAATATACGATCAAGAAGACGAAATTCCTTGTAGTATGTCTCTTGCAAGCTTCCGGCGCTCAGTATTCATATCGCATGTCTGCAACAAACTAATGTCTTTGTGTCGACACAAAAGATCCATAAATTTCATTACAAATATACCACAATCATTTGTTCCTGCCTGTTTAGGGGAAGACACATGCTCCCATCCCTTTAGTCTCAGGTTCCAATTACATATTTGTGCCATCGGAGGAAGGACTTGCATCTGTAAATACATTAAACATGATGATTGAATGAAATTCATACAAGGAGTAATATTGCAATTTAAATTACAATTCACTTTTTGACTGAAACTTACAATAGCAGCTATCTCAGTGCTATATTTTTCCCCCACATCCCTCGTAAGTGAATCGTATATGAATACCATTTTTTTCTTTGGACATACCATTGCGAGTAACCAATGACTATTTTCAATGATGGGGAGAAATATCTGTAAAAAATAAAACAATAACACATGCAGTAAGTAATATATGAGAATGAAGTATAAACAAACCTTTTAAACGAATACTCACCTTGTCACATTTCCATATATTACATCCCAAGCGATCTGGATTGACAAATCCAAACAGAGAGGAATACTTGTCACTCTCAACTAAAAAATCAATGCGATCATCCAAAGCACACAATGGATTATCACCATTGGCTATCCATCTGTTATACTCATTTTTCAAAAATGCCTGAGAATGATATGAAAATTAAATATCAGACACACTTTAACATATGTAAATGCCAAACATATGAGTACAAAATAAATTTAGTGTATTACTACCATGTATACTGGATCCATGAAATAAGACGAGATTTGGTCGCCTGTTTTCTTCTCCCTCTCATTGAGTAACTCACAATATGACGCCATTATCTACAATGCGACAATGAGTTCAATAGGTAAAACATTTTTTGATTGTTTTCTAAAGTGACACTATGAAACCGAGTCAGAACATTGAATATATTAATATGTTTGGCTGAATATGTACTTACATCAGTATCTACCCAATGTCTAGGTGCCAATGTCTTGAAGGCACTATATGTAATATCAATTGCACCTATCTGACCGAGTTTTGTTAAATCCCTACAAAAAGATGTCAAATAATTTATTTGTCATGTAGAAGTCACAATTATGTACAATAACAATTAAATAGAATATTCTTACCTTCTCCTACAGTTCCAAATTTTGGTCACATCACTGAAATCATCAACCACCTTCTTACGTCTCTTTTTTGATGGGGTTATGTCTTTTCCTTTTACCACCAACACTCTCTTCTTCTCAATCATCTTGATCTTCCCAGTTTTGAGTGATGTGTATGGGGACCTCTTTAACGTTGAAGGATTCTTTACTCTACATTTTCGAGGGCTCGTCTCGTCATAGCAAACATCTATCACCTCCTTAGCCTCCTCCTCCGCCAAGCCCTTCCCCTTGTGATCCTCCACTTGTGATTCTCCCATCACCTCCTTAGCCTCCTCCTCCACCAAGCTCTTCCCCTTGTGATCTTTCATTTGTGATTCTCCCATCACCCCTATCCTATCATCTTCATTTATTTTAAATGCATCGTCTTGACCTGGCATATAATCATATTGTGCACTGTGGGCTTTATTCATTGGACTGCATTCATGAGTAGGGGTAAGGTTGTTCTGGAAAAAAAAAATCAAAATTCATCAAAGAGAACATGAAATTCTGAAGAAAAATGTAAGAATTAATACTTACAATGCGCTTCAAAGTTGCAATCTCTTCTTTTAGGCCAATGATCATATCTTCCATTGCTGCTAATTTTTCCTTTTGTGAATTTACCTCCACTTCCAACAACTCCACTTTTTTTTGAAGTGTTGCATATAAATTTTCCTCATCACCCACAACCATATTCAAACATAGATGATTCAGAACACCCAAAGACTCCTTCACAATTGGATCCAACAACTCTTCCTCAGTATATTCGAGGTACTCAATTACCTACAATAATAATAACATATTAGATCTATGTTGTTGGACATTAGAAAGATCATATAAATTTAGGACAATAGTACTTAACCTCATCTACAGAACGGAACTCCTTTTCAACACGTTTTTTTCTTCTAAAGGTTTGGGGATTCCACTTATGCACTCTTGGGTATCTATTGGATGTAAAACTTTGACACAAGCCACGAAAATGTTCGTATGACCAAATCTGTGTTGAATGAATTGAATTAGAAATAGGTGAACATACAAAACAAATCCTTACAATATATGCATAGATATTGAATTCATACTCTAACCTGGATTGCAATACCACAACCCTCCACACCAAATGGATCAGTCGTGTATGCCAATGTTTTTGCCTTCATGAATCCTTTCATCGTATAATTGTACACAACTGTTCCCCAAGGATAACTATTGAACCTATTTATACTTTCTACGAGATATACATATTTATTTGACACACTATAACCTGGATTTGGTAAAAGTAGGTTTATTAGTATATACAATAAACCTAATTTCAAAAAAGTATCATCGGAAAGGTGGGGATTCTTTTGTAAAGCAGTTTCTATATCCCTCTTTGTTAACTTTTTCTTTTTTTGGGGAAAAAGTTCTTTGTACCATGCAAAACTAGGACACTTTCCATTCTCATCATCTATGGGGGGAGGGAGACCTAATCTAAGGCCTAAGATCAGAAGAAAATCAGATTGGGTTATTTTCAAAACAGAATTTTGAAAATGTATTACATTTGGTGGTTCAAATCTTTGTAATAAATAGGTATATATGTGAGAGTGAAAATTAAAATCATTTAAATCCACAAGAAGTTTTCCAAACACTGAGTTCCTAATCAAGTCTTGATGATGAGGGGAGAGTGAACTAAACCATTTTGTGGTCACATGTGGACCACCTTTACACATTGCCTTTCCAATTTTCTTCGTCTTCTTTGATAGTGAGGCGCTTGACTTCTTAGAGTTCTTCACGTTTTTCTTCACCATTTTCATCTGTACATACAAACATATGTTAATGTCTAAAATGAAAAACAATGACTAGAAACCAACTGGTCAAGATAGTTCAAAAAAACATCTCATCTCATTGTCCTGTTACTTTTTTTTTTTCATCAGAGAAATGAATCTTGAAAAATTTTCTTTTTGTCAATGTGGGTTGGGGTTTGGTATCAAATTTGTCAAATTATGTGTGGTTTTTGAAATCCTAAATGACAAGAGTGATTTTTAACTTCATATATGGTTTCTTCTTCTTCTATTGTTTTCTTTAATTTCATAAGAATTTCAATTGGGTCAATGAAAGAATGATTCTTTTGTTATGCATCGAACATGAAAAAACAAAGGATGATATGATCAATGAATATAATGTTGGTGATGATGAACATTTGGCTACACAGACAGTTCTTTTGCAGCATCATTTCTGATGAACCAACATAGAAAGGAGCAACTGTGAAATTTTTTTATCAAATAAATAATATGGTAGTAATATGGCTATTTATGTCTACCAAAATGTGAAGACATATTCAGTGAAGTGTTCAGTCTTTTGCAGAAACCTGATCTGCTTTAGCTTGTCTTTGACATATATGGGCGTGCACCAAGGCCCGTGAAATAGGTAATTATCAAGCTATCTAGTCTCTTTAATAAGCTTGAAAAACATCAAAAGGCATGTCCATAACACTGCAATTATTCCAATGCTATCCTTGCTTTCCAAAGATGAGGTTCTCTTCTCTCCATTTTATAACTTGTGCTAGATTAATGTTTTTCACTTTTGATATACTCTTTCCAATAATTTTGTAAACTTCAATATTTTATCCATTGTCCTTGTAACAATATTGGATAATACTGGCGTCCTTTCATATTCACAATACAATCACATTAATTTTTATTGAAACATGTTATTTTTTGGGAAAGGCATCCAAGAGAACAAATTCTGAAATATGAAGAATTCATTCCAGGTTATGAATGGCATAACCATCATAGTTTAAAATTGAGTGCAGATGTAAATTCAAACTGACAAATGTCTAGTATGCCATGCATTGTCTTATGCATTTGTTTGTGAAAGATGACTCTTATATGCAAATTTCCTTGTCTGCCATCAAGTTTTACCCATCTTTCCTCAGTTGGTTGGTCTTCCCTTAGACAAGTTCCAGACACCACTAGCTGAAATTCTACAAGTACTTTCGCATTTTACAAAATGCTTTAAAGCAGCTAAGTAATATGTTCTCTGAACTGTAACAAACCTTAAATCTCTTTTCTTTTGATTCTATTAGTCTTTTATTATAGGGGTATCTATTGTGCTACTACCTCATGCATTTCTCATCATGTCTATTTCAGTCACAACTGAACGTTACCTTATTACTTATAATACATGCATGTTGATCATTTAGAATGTGTATCCTTCTAAGTTCTAAGTGACAATTTTTTGCCACGTGTGTGTGTCGGCATTCTTAATTATTTTTTTCCCTGGACCAATTAACCAGACTACATTGCCGTGGTATGGTTGAATTATTATTTGGGCACTGTGTGATGAACAACTTTCGGTAGTTTGGTTCATACGACATTCCTTCACTTATCATAGTTAGTTGTAGTTTGTGGGAGTTTACAAACTGTGATGGAATTTTGGTGGTCAGGTGTTGCATCATTGGAATGAACAACTTGGAAGGAGTTTTGGTTTTATCATGTGTGTTAGAAGAGATATCCTATTGCAGAGGAAGTTTCAAGAAGACAATTTAGTGTAGGCTCCAAAGGCAGAAGCACGGAGTTGCAAGGTGAGTTGCATGAGCTATAAACATATTTTTAATGTGGACTTATGGTAGCAGCATATTAGATGGGGTTTTAAATGTATTTACAGTTATGTGTGCATGCACATAGTTTTAAGGGGGGACTGCATGACCCAATAGTGATATCAGATATAATGCAACATGTAGGCTGTTGCCCACCAGTTGAAAATTAAAAGAAATGGCATTCAAAATTTGAGAAAACCCAATTACAATCATGGCAATATCAACCTAATATTTAAATAAGAAAATATTAAAACAAGAGAATGACAGGGTAATTCAAATGAATGTACCAAAGAAAGTGATATGCGCGAGGTGCCAGCATTATGAAAGAGACAGACCTTGGGATCAGAGTAATTGATGATAGAAAACCTCTTCTCACAAAAAAAACACATTCTTGCAGAACAACCCCCTTCCGCTCTCTTGCGCACAATCTTTTTTCCCCTTTAAGTGAAAGTGAGTGATAGTTTCATTCACAAGTTAAACATTCGACATGGTTCTTCATTTGGTTGTGATTTTCCAATCCATAACCTTATAATAATCCACAGGTCAGACACTTTAGGTGATTCTTGACTATTTATCTGTTTAATTGTGATTCTCCATTTTTTTTTGTGAATGTAATGGTTCGCTTTCACCTTTGTATTAATAAAAAAGAAAGCCCAAACAGTGAATACACAAGCTCTCCCCCACAAAAAACTACATAGGGTACCGAAAGAAGAGATATCTACTTATGGCACCTGAATGGGGCGGGGGCTAACCCATAATGGAAAAATGAAATGATTCTGCAAGGTTATCCTTGTCATTCAATTGTTTTTTTCGCATTACCTAATAAGAGCTTGCTTGAAATAGAAGCAGAGATTTAAAACAAACAGTGAATAGAATATTTTACATCCACTGCTACACTTGTTTCTGTCACAATCCACTCAAATAATAAATCAAAGATATCAAAATTATCACATTGGTAGTTTATAAGAATGACTGGTTGATTCCCATGGTTTGTTTCATCACCATAATATGATATTGAACACTGAAGAATATGAAATACCTTTAATTGGAATTGCAGGTCTGTTTATATTTGGAATACTTTTAATTTAATTTAAGCTGAGATCCTAGAGGATTTTCCTTTTGATTTTTTTCCACTTGGAATAACCCCAGACCTCAATCAACTGGAACCTTTTACAGGTTGGGATTCCAAGCTTCATTGGCAGGTAGTGAAAGTAACTAAGTTTTAACCATAAAAAAAAATGTTTAAGCTTGCAAAGGTGTTGGAAGCCTGTGATTTATGTGGACTAGCTGGTCAAGTTTATCAATGTCTCCAATTATAATTGGACTAACATATAATTCACATTTAATGGATATGAAACATAAACATCTTCTTACTAAATGTTTAGGAGCAGAAGAAATAAAAAGATTTTGAACTGCACAATCTAAGAATCGAACAACACAACATATATTCCAAACTACATGTCCTATTAATTTTTCAAAATTGCATAAATTACACAACATTAGAATCGAATTGCACGACTTATTAATCAAATTGCATAATATTGATCACCTTATTTTGTGCCAATTCACTTGATTTCTTAGACTTCATCACCTTCTTCTTCACCATTTTATCTGCACGAACAAACATATGTTAATGTCTCAAAAGTTTAAAAATTGCATTTCATTTATACTTGTGTTCATTCACTGATTAAATTAAAATTCCCAGAGACATGAATAAACAACTACACTACTCATGAAATGAACTGGAGCACTTATTTATCGAACTGGAGCACTTGTTATAATTGAACTGAAGCATTTGTTAATTGAACTGAACTTTTTGAAATAATGAAAATACAGTACTAAATCGAGATGAATCAGACTACACTACTCATGAAACGAATTGAACCACTTGTTAATCAAACTAGAGCACTTTTTAATTGAACTGGACTATTTGATATAATGTACAATAATATTAAAGAAAATCATTTTCCTTATATTAAACAAAATATAACCCATTAAGCATTGCACACCTATCATTTCTAACAAATCTAGTAATTTTTTGTTCTGAAAATTAATACCCATATTTACCCAAAAATCATTTTGAAATACTTTGATAAAAATGTCCATTTAAAATACATAGACTATAAAAAACAATGGTCATGAAGATCGGAGACCCTTATTAACCAAGAAAATAACCTCCTTATCAATGAGAAATCCCATTTTATTTTTTACCCTAATTTCAGTCCAACATCAATACTTCTTCCTCAATGAGAAATCTCATTTTATTTTCAGCCCTAATTTCAGTCCAACATCAATACTTCTTCCTCAATGAGAAATCTCATTTCATTTTTAGCCCTAATTTCAGTCCAACATCAATACGTCTTCCTCAATGAGAAATCCCATTTTCTTTGACCCCCTAATTTCAGTCCAACATCAATACCTCTTCATCAATGAGAAATCCCATATTATTTTCAGCCCTAATTTCAGTGCAACATCAATACCTCTTCATCAATGAGAAATCTCATTTTATTTTCAGCCCTAATTTCAATCCTACCACAGACTTACTAAAAAACAGAGATGAAGAGTTGTCAACCTACCATAGAAACAGAGATGTGGGGTCGGCAGGAAGACGAACGGACCGGCAGGAGGAGGACGGTCAATGCGGTTGGTTAGTCGTCGTTGGAGATGATGATGTCTCTTAGTCCTCGGTGATGATGATGATGAGGTGAAGGAAGTGTTTTTTTGGTTGAATCTTATGAGAGAGGGAGGGAGTGAAAAAATGTTTTTTTGGTTGAATCGTGAGAGGAGGGAGGGAAAGAGTGTGTTTTTGGGGGGAAAAAATGTTTTTGGGTTTAATTGACGGAAACGTCCGTCAAATATGTCCGTCAACCCAGTTTTCTTTTTAATTTAATTTTTTTTTTAGACAGCCACGTGTCAACGTGTGGTTGGATACTTACCGAACTGATGATAATCAGTTCTGAGGGGATCCGACCCCGATAACATCACTGCACGTTGGCCTCCCTATAGATCAAAGGCAAAGAAATTAGAAAATTGTGAAATAGCATTTTTTGGGTATGATTTTAAAAATTAACTTATTTGTGTATTTTAAATTTTTAAATTTTTTTTTAATATTTGTCCTTAATTAAATTAAATATATATTATATTAAATGACACAACCTTTTACACACCAAATAGGGAACGGATAAGCTTGAATAAAATGGAATAGTGCATTTTGGTTGTTTGGATGTAATGAATACTCTGGTATAACCTATGTCAGAATAAACTGTTATAAAATGGTATATGAATTCCAACCAAACCCTAGAATTAAGTTATTTAACCCAAAAAAATATGTGAGTCTATTGTCAAATCAACTGTCACCAAATCTATCAAATCAACTATCATTGTTTTTTCACTTTTTATAAATCTTTATCCACACCTTATTTACATTTCATTCAAATAACAAATTTTTTGTTATTATGTTTTCTAATGAGAATAATTTAAAACACAACTAAACACAAAATCACTTCATCCTTATTTATACTAGAATAGTTATAAAACTCATAATAACTTGATTCTCTATCCAAATAGGGGAGAGTTTCGGTTGTCTACCTTTCTTATCCTAGTCCACAATTTAACCAAACTTTTAGCCTAGATTTGACTTGAGAATAAGCCTGGAATAAATTGAAATTAGTCGGGATAGGCTTATTATGGATGTTTGGATGACTAGAATAAATAAGAATCTATATGCCAAAATTAATTAGTTTAAAGTGGTATATGGATTCCATCCACTCATTAGAATTAAGTTATTCTAGGTTATTCAAATAAAAAGAATATGTGAGCTCACTGTTAAATCAACAGTTACCACCTCTTATAAATCAACTGTCATCATTTTTTTACCTTTTATAAATTTTTATTGACATTTTATTCACATTTTATTCAAACAACAAAAATTTTATTATTACGTTTCTCAATGAGAATAATTCAAAATACAATAAAAAAAACATAGGTGGACTTGGGGGACGTGGAGGGCATGTAGTCAACTGAACAGCAAATGAGGGGGGTGGGAGATCGGTCTGTGAAGGTCAAAGTGTCGCAGTTACTTGCTGCCCCCGCTTTGGTTTGGTCAATATGGGTGTGCAGTGATCTTGTCATTTCCAGGGGCCAAAGATTTTACGGGGAAAATATTAGAGTTAGTTTTTAAGCTAATAGACTTGTATTTTCTTAAAGTCTTTGGTCATCTTAGCTTGCTTGTGGGAGCTGATAAATATCTCTTCTATTTAGTTTTCATGAGTTATATCTTGCTTGTTTTGTTTTATTTTTTTTTTTAACTTTTGATCCTTATTATATTAAGACGAGTGCCTACCGTTCATATCCAAAAAAAATTTAAACAAAGAAAAAACATTATGTAAATGGGTGATGCAGATGCACAAAGTCAACCAATAGCACAAAATAACCTTGTCATTTATTGTTTTCGACCGGTCTTCCTCGCATTCCCCGACTCTGAAAAAACAACGATTCCCATGTCGTCAGCACAATTTCTTTTTTATTTGTTTTTTTATGTGTGAAATGCATTTGGGACTATTTAGGTGGGGATCAAATCAATGATGTGACACTTGGGGTTCTTATTTTATAAAGTTTATCAATGTCTACATGAAAATCGTTGCCCACATCGACCGCCCTGTCTCAAAACACATCCAAAAGCATCACACTTGTTGAGTTTTCAATAATGTGGACGTCCACCCACTTAAAAAATCTTTTTGACACTAGAAGACATTAATCTTTACTTTATATAACTATCTCAAAAGGCCAATTGAATTCTAAGAAAGGTGTGAGAGAAATGAACAACCTTGGGGAGATGGGTTCAGCTTCCCTGCAAGCCAACCGTTAAGTTGATGGACCAGTTGAAGTGACTTTTGTAGTTTTTATGACCCAAAGTTGAAATCATGGTAAAAATATATTTAGAGATTGAGAAATATATTTTGATTGCAAAATATATTTCTAAGATTCTGGAGATTGTGAAATCTGCCTCTAAGATTCTTGAGACTTCTAAATCTATTTATTTTTAAATGTATTTTGTTTCCTCTTTAGGTTTTTTGTTTCCTCTATATAAGTTCTTGAAGAAAACAAAATATATTGAGACACATAGACAATTATTCTCAATAAAATCATCACTACCACCCGTGGATGTAAACAATTTGCCGAACCACGTAAATTCCTTGTCTTCTGTATGATTGCTTGTTTAATTTTTTCTTCTTCTCTCTCAAACCCTCAAACTTAAATCTATTTGGGAAGGTTTTTCACAACAAATTAGTATCTGAGCCTAGGGTTTTTGAATCCTAGGGTTTCCCCTTGGTGAGATCTAGAGGTTCTTTGATTAGATCTGAGGTTCCACTGCTCAGATCTAGGATTTATTTTTGAGTGGATCTAGAATTTTTTTAAATTCTAGGGTTTTGTTCATTTAAGAAAAATTCAAAGATGACGAGGGTTTAGAACGCGAGGTTCGATGTTGAGAAGTTTGACGAAAAGATTAACTTCGGACTCTGGCAAGTCTAAGTTAAGAATGTCTTGATCCAACAAGCTCTCCACAAGGCGTTAGACGGGAAGGAGAAAAAGCCGAGTTCTATAAAGGATGATGATTGGGATGACTTTGACCTTCAGACTTGTAGTGCCATTCGTTTGTGTCCGGCAAAGGATATCTTACACAACGTATCGACGGAGAAGTCTGCGGCGGCGATCTGGTTGAAGCTGAGTGTCTGTACATGACGAAGTCCCTGACTGATTGTCTGTACTTGAAGAGACAACTCTATACACTGCGGATGAAAGAAGGTACGTCTATTGCAAAACATCTTAATTTGTTTAGTATACTAGTTTCTGAACTAGAAAAAAATAGATGAAAAGATGTCTAATGAAGATCAAGCTCTAATGCTCTTATGTTCTTTTCCTAATTCTCTTGAGCATCTCATGACGACGTTGTTCTATGGGAAGGACACTATTGAATTGGAGACCGTCACGGCGGTGCTTTTATCGCATGCGATAAGAAAGACGGATTCTGATAGTGACCCACAGGCGGATGGTCTGTTTGTTAGAGGAAGAACGGATGAGAGGGAATTTGGAAGGAATAAATCCAGATCCAAGTACAGGAAGCGGGAGATCAGATGCTATAATTGTCAGAAGAAAGGGCACATGAGAAATAATTGTCCTGAATTAAATCGGGACAATAAGGGAAAGGCGATTGAGGAGGCTAGCACAGCTGAATCTGGTTCCGATGATGCGGAGAACGTCTTGTCTTTTTTTTTGAAACACAATCCAAAGATGTGTGGATCCTAGACTCGGGGTGCTCCTACCACATGTGTCCCATTCAAAACTGGTTCATCTCTTATCAGGAGGTTGATGGTGGTTCTGTTTTAATGGGCAACAGCGTGGCCTGTAAAACATTCGGCAGGGGTTCGATCAAGGTGAAGATGCATGATGGGGTCGTGAGAACATTGACAGAGGTGCGGCATGTTTCAGAGATGAAGAAGAACCTTATTCCCTTGGCATCTTAGACTCTAATGGGTATAAATTCTCAGCCTATGGTGGAGTCTTGAAGGTGGTTCGTGGCGCCTTGGTGGTAATGAAAGCCAACCGGATTGGCAACTTATATATTCTCTTGGGGTGTACTGTGACTGGTGGAGCTGTGGTGTCTACGTCAAGCGACAGTGACCTCTCGCTTACACAGTTGTGGCATATGCGCCTTGGGCATATGAGCGAGAGAGGGATGTCGGAGCTAAGCAAGCAAGGCTTGTTGAAGGGTGTGAAGGCTGAGAAGATTGACTTCATTAAACATTACATCTTCGGCAAGCAATGTAGAGTCAAATTCAACACATCAATTCACACAGCCAAGGGCACTCTAGATTACATCCATTCGGATGTATGGGGTCCATCGAAGGTTCCATCGAAAGGCGGAGCAAGGTACTTTGTCACTTTTATTGATAATTATTCTCGTTATGTACGGATTTATATGATGAAAGGTAAGGATGAGGTGTTTGCGATCTTCAAGAAGTGGAAGGCGTTGTTGGAAAATCAAACGGGAAGGAAGGTCAGGCGGTTGAGAACTGACAATGGTGGGGAATACACCTATGGACCTTTCTTGGAGTTTTGTAAGGTCAACGGTATTCCAAACATTTCACGGTGAATAACACACCCCCAACAAAATAGAGTGGCAGAGCGGATGAACAGGACCATACTTGAAAGGGCAAGATGCATGATATCCAACGCAGGTTTGGGTAGAGAGCTTTGGGCTGAAGCAGCCAACACGGCATGCTATCTTGTGAATAGATCTCCATCGACAGCTATAGAGTGCAAGACTCCTATTGAGAAGTGGTTGGGGAAGCCTGCAAATTACAGTGCGTTGAGGGTCTTTTGATGCCCCGTTTACTTTCACATCAGAGAAAGTAAGATTAATTCATGGGCAAAGAAGTTATCTTCTTGGGCTACGCAGACGGCGTTAAGAGATACCGGCTATGCTGTCCTGAGGAACACGAGATCGTGATCAGCAGAGATGTTACACTTGATGAGTCTGCTTTACAAACTTCTAGTAAGCAGAGTGATTCTCTAGGAGGGATGATGGAAGATGCTATTAAGGTTGAGTTGGAAGCTCCCACATGCCCGCCAATGGAGGTTGACGAAGATGTTTAGGAATAGCAATAACCACAGCAGCAATCCTTAGTGGAAGGCAGATCCAGAATGACACATCGGGCACCTGTTCGATATGGGTTCGAGGACATGGTGGTGTACGCACTAACCATCGATGGTGATGAACCGTCCTCATTCAGAGAAGCAGCAAAAGATTCCTTTTGTAGGGAATGGAAGATAGCCATGGCGGAGGAGATAAATTCTCTTCACAAGAACCAGACTTGGGTACTTGCAGAACTACATAAGGGGAAGCGAGCCATAGGTGTGCAAGTGGGTGTACAAGAAGAAGGAAGACTCTCCAGAATGTAGCGGCACAAGGTACAAGGCGCGGTTGGTAGCCAAGGGCTACGCTCAAAAGTAAGGGATAGACTACAATGAGGTATTTTCACCTGTTGTTAAACATACTTCCATCCATGTTTTGTTATGCATTGTGGTACAGTTTGACTTGGAGCTTGAGCAACTCGATGTCAAAACGGTGTTTCTACATGGTGATCTGGATGAGGAAATCGTCATGAATCAGCCCGAGGGGTTTACAGTTGCTGGAAAGGAGAACCTAGTGTGCAAACTGAAGATGTCATTGTACGGACTGAAGTAATCGCCAATGCAGTGGTACAAGAGGTTTGACACATTTATGATGAACCAAGGATACACGAGGAGCGAGTACGACAGCTGCGCCTACTTCAGAAGACTCGAGGTTGGTTCATTTATTTATTTGCTCTTATATGTTGATGATATGCTCATTGCTACTTCGAACAAGGTGGAGATCAATAAGCTGAAGTCTCAACTCAATCAGGAATTTGAGATGAAGGATCTTGGTTCTGGAAAAAAGATCCTAGGGATGGAGATACATAGGAAAAGACAGAAAGGTCAGTTATGCTTAGCACAGAAGAGTTATCTTGAGAAGGTTCTTGCAAGATACGGTATGAAAACTTCTAAGGCGATAAGTACACCATTGGCCGCTCACTTTCGTCTCTCGGCCAATATGTCTCCATCGACGAATGAGGAGCGTGAGTACACGGCTCATGTTCCTTATACGAGTGCCGTTGGTAGCCTAATGTATGCAATGGTATGCACTCGGCCCGATATTTCACAGGCAGTCAGTGTGGTGAGCAAATACATGGGGAATCCTGGAAAGGAATACTAGCAGGCAGTGAAATGGATCATGAGGTATATTCGAGGTGCCTTGGATGTAGAACTGGAGTTTCATAAGACTAGTGGATTTCAAATCAGTGGATATGTGGATTCAGAATATGAAGGTGACTTGGACAAGCAACGGTCTATGACAGGATATGTGTTTACACAATCGGGAGAACCGGTGAGCTGGAGATCTATGTTGCTTCTTGATGGTTGCTTCATCATTTTCTTGCTACCGTGCCAGATCGATGATTTGTGCTTCGAGGTCGAGGGATCGGAGATCGATGGCGGCAGCTCAATAGATCCTATACTTATTTGGGGAGCAGTGACTAAAGATTTTCATTTGCTGGAAAATTAGATCCCATTTTTCGTGGTCAAAGTACTCTTTGAAATATTCATAGCTACTCCACATAATAAAGTAGACCGTTCTCCAGAAGAGCTTGCGATCAGTTTGATGGATTTGAGTACCTGGGGAAAAGGGATTCACCCCCGAATGTACCTGATGGCGTCGAAGTCCGTCATTTGCTTCATCTTTTCTATATAACTAGTATTCCTCCTGTCACTCAACCTAGAAGATCCAAGAACCCAATCATGGCCAAGAAGAAGAAGGTGAATAATGTCCTTGGCAAAGCAATATGCTGTGGTCATTTACTTCCTCTGTTCAGTAGGGTAGCTACTTCTTCAACATAGAGAACTATGGTATGTGTTTCTCATGATACTTTTTCAGTGAAGGTCTAAAATCCCATAACATGTCATGCTATGTATATCAATTTTTTTAGACTTCTTTTAGTGTAATTTATTTATTTTATAGGAATTTAATTTTGATGCTTTTTTTATAAAAACTATTATTTTTTAGCAAATCAATAAATGAAGACAAATCCAAATAATTTTATTATTATTTTTATTCATTAAAAATTTGATAAGTTTTCTTTTTTGGATCATGTGTTAACTTATAGATTTTGTTTTTCTTTAACTTTTTTCCTTTTTTTAGGATTAAGTTTAAAAATTCTTCAATTTTTTTTTCTGATGATGTTGACCAAATATATTTTTTATTGAGTGTGAATTCATTTGGGGGTCCTATTTTAGAAATTAATATAAGATGTCATATAAATCATCTAATGTCAAAGGCTAGTTCTGCCTGATATGCAAAGCAGGGAATAATCTATAATTGTGTATTAACACCCTACACAAAGACTTGGGGGACTTGGAGGGCAAGTAGAAGGCTGAACAGCGAATGAGGAGGGCGGAAAATCGGTCTATGAAGGTCAAAGTGTCGCACTTGCTTGCTGGCCCCGCTTTGGTTTGGTCAATATGAGTGTGCAGTGATCATGTCAATTTCGGTGGCCAAAGATTTTATGGGGAAAATATTGGAGTTAGTTTCCAAGCTAATAGACCTGTATTTTCTTAGAGGTCTTTGGTCATCTTAGATATCTCTTCTACTTAGTTTTTATGAGCTATATCTTGTTTGCTTTGTTTTATTTTTTTCTTTGAACTCTTGACCCTTATTATATTAAGACGAGTACCTACCGTTCATATCCAAAAAAAATTTAACCAAAGAAAAGACATTCTGTAAATGGGTGATGCAGATGCACAAAGTCAACCAATAACACAAAATATCCTTGTCATTTTTTGTTTTCGGCCGGTCTTTCTCGCATGTCGTGACTCCCCAAAAACAACGATTTCCATGTCCTTCCTCAGCAAAATTTATTTTCTATGTTTTTTTGTGTGTGTGTGTGTGTGTGAATGCCTTTGGGATCCATTTTGGTGTGGGGATCTAATCAACGATGTGACACTTTGAGGCTCTTATTCTATGCAGTTTATCATTTAATTTCCACATGAAAATTGTTGCCCAGATCAACCGCGCTGTCTCTTTTAACAGATCCAAGAGCATCACACTTGAGTTTTCAATAATGGGGACGTCCACCCACTTAAAAAATCTTTTTCACACTAGTAGAAGACATTAATCTTCACTCTATATAACTATTTCAAAAGGCCAATTGAATTCCAAGAAAGGTGTGACAGAAATGAACAACCTTGGGGAGATGGGTTCAGCTTCACTGCAAGCAAACCGTTCAGTTGATGGATCAGTTGAAGTGGCTCTAAGGTAATGCTTCTTTTCCAACTTTGAATTTTTTAAAAATAGTATACTTCATCTAATGAAATACATGTTTTTATAAATAAAAAAAATTTGAAATATATGCTCTAATGAATTACATGGATATATTTATGAAAAATCTAAAAAATTTCTATCGTTGCATGTACATACCTCGTTAATGTGAGTATATGCTTCAATAATCTTCTATCGACGCATATAAGACTGGAAAAAAATGTGTAGCAGCACTCATAATAGATATGATAGGATTTTTATCATCCTTAGACTCGATATTATGTTTTTTGTTAATTTCTACGAAAAATCATCGGAGTGTAGAGAAAGGACAAGGGATGAAGATTGGGAGGGATCCATGAGGAGGAGAATGAAGGATGCCCACTGCAACCACTGGAGCCAAGAAGAGCCATGCTCCATCTTCAGAGTCCCCCATAACATCCAGTGGTACAATTTCAAATTCCATGATCCAAATTTAGTACACAATAGCCCTTATGAGCCCAGATTCGTGTCCCTGGGTCCATACCACCGCGGGAAGACACACTTGAAGATGATGGAGGTGAACAAGTGGCGCTTTCTTCATCTCCTCCTCTCCAATAATAACAGGGAAAACAGTCTACAGAGAAGCCGGAAGAGAAGCAGAAGTTAGAAGTACGTGCGCGGAGTTGTTACTCAGACTATATTGACATGTCCAGCACAGATTTTGTCGAGATGATGCTTCTTGATGGGTGTTTCATCGTTTTCTTGCTAGCGTGCCAGATTGATGATTTGTGCTTCGAGGTCGAGGGATCGGAGATCAACGGCGGCGGCTCAGTAGATCCTATATTTATTTGGGGAGTTGTGACTAAAGATTTCCTTTTGCTGGAAAATCAAATCCCATTTTTCGTGATCAAAGTACTCTTTGAAATATTCATAGCTACTCCACATAATAAATTAGACTGTTCCCCGGAAGAGCTTGCGATCAGTTTGATGGAATTTGAGTACCTGGGGAAAAGGGATTCACCCCCGAGTGTACCTGATAGCGTCGAAGTCTGTCATTTGCTTCATCTTTTCTATACAACTAGTATTTCTCCTGTCACTCAACCTAGAAGATCCAAGAACCCAATCATGGCCAAGAACAAGAATAAGAAGAAGGTGAATAATGTCCTTGGAAAAGCAATACAGTGTGGTCATTTACTTCCTCTGTTCAGTAGGGTAGCTACTTCATCAACATCAAGAACAAGCACAGCCCCAGTATGGATTCCAACCACCACAGAACTCAAAGAGGCAGGAGTGAAGTTCAAGTTAAAGAAGAATGCGACTTCGTTCTTAGACGTGACTTTCCGCGACGGACTAATGGAGATTCCAACTCTTGCACTTTATGAAGGTAGGGAATCCAAACTCCGCAACCTCATCGCTTTCGAACAATGCTATCCCAACACTAGATATCATGTAACATTCTACCTGCTCTTCATGGATTTCCTTTTAAACAGCCCCCAGGACATCTTGATTTTACAACAGAAGGAGAATATATTGAACTGGTTGAGCAGCAAAGAAGAGGCGACACAATTGTTCAAACAGATTAACAAAGAGGTTACTTGTAATCTTAGGAAAAACTACCTTTCAGATGTGTGTGATGGAGTAACCAGATTTTGCATGTTGAGGCGAAACAAGTGGCGGGCCTTGTTGATGCATAACTATTTCACCAAGACCATTTCATTTATGCTTGTCATGACCATCATGATCATCATGACCTTCTTTACTATGTATCCCTATCATCACCCTCGATCTTAGTATTTATCTATCAGATTTATAGGTTGGGATGTCATTAGTGCATGCATATCTGACCTTAATTAAAAGCTGACATGTGTCCCCTTATCTGAATATTAAACATTTGGGAGTTCGGAATAATATATGATTTTGTTTGTTGAGTCTCCATCTATTTAGTATATGTTGCTTATGATACTTTTTACTTACATGCAATTATGAATTGTACTTGTAAATTGCACTTATATTATGTTATGTGATTATGACCATCCCCATTGAATATTTTTTTTAAATGATACATTCAATGAATATTCATTGTGATGTATATATATCATGTGTGAAAGAGAATTGAAAGTATGAATTGTGATTATCCTTATCATTTTCCATATCATATCGATTCATACACTCATGGATGTTGTGCATAGCGGAAGTCAACAAGACAAATAGAAGATAAAATAATAATACAAACAAATGAGAAACACATATTATGTGATCGGGCTCGGATCTGTTGTTTCCTTGAGGAACAGGAAACAGGGAAACCACCCAATAATAATGCGCCACGTTTGCATTTAAACAGGGCACCAAATAGCGTCAAAACAAGTGTGTTAAAATTGCTTTGAAGTCCTTGCACACTATAAAAAAAAACAACCACAAGTCCTATGCCAATTCTCAAACAACATCTAACAAGATCTCGTGGAATCAAAAACAAAAAATAACACCATTTATTGAATAAAAAATAACACAAAAACATTTTATAAAAACATAATTATTGTTGGACATGCAGATTCACCCAACACACCATTTATTGAATTAAAAAAAGATTCTTTTCTAAAAAAATAGTATAAAGAATTATATGAGCTTCAAACTCTATCCATGTATAAATGGTTGATTTACAAATGAAATTTAACCACAAAAAACCACCACTTAATTAATAACATCAAAGTAATCCTATCAACATTAGCATATGGATTAGATATGCTCATATCCATATCCATATATGAACTAAATATTTGAAAATATATATATTTGTGATACTCAACGGATATTCAAAACAAGTATATCCGATTCAAAAATCAAGATTCAGATTCACATAATTATATGAAATGTTTGAAACATATCTAAATGGATATGGATAGATTCAAAATATCTGAAGATTCCATATCCAAAAATAATTTGGATACGAATGTTTTATTTTATATACAAATGCATATTTTTGGAATTTGAATGTCGGATAATTTTTAAAATTTTTGAATATGGATTAGGATCGGATATTTTTTTAATGATTTAAAGAAAAAAGCTCAAACCTTAACATCTTCACAAGAGTCTCCAAGATCTCAATAGATGAAATAAAACTAATAAAATAGATTAACACCTTTATCGTAAATTTACTAGTTCTAGCCTTCTAGTTCATGATATCCTTAATGCAAAGATGAAAAAAAACTTATACTTAAAATTCAAAACTTAAACCAATAACAAGGGATTGATACCTTCACATTAGTGTGCAAGGACTTCAATGCAATTTTTACTTATACCAATAAAATAATCCGAATACCAATATTTAATTTTGGATACTTATTAGTGTGACTTGTGTGGTTGTTTTTCATAGTGTGCAAGGACTTCAATGCAATTTTTGCTCTCTCTTTTTAATGGTGTGCAAGGACTTTAATGCAATTTTAGCACACTTTTTTTTACGTTGTTTGGTGCCCCGTTTAAATGCAAATGTGGCATAGTGTTATTGGGTGGTTTTCCTGTTTCCTGTTCCCCAAGGAAACAACGAATCCGAGCCCTATGTGATCCGACTAATCTACATTTGTAAGGCTACAAAATCGAGAGTATCCACTAATAGTTGAGAATTACATAACACATTAATGTTGTTAATGATTCTTCTTGACAGCAAACTTATGTTCAACAAATTCAGCGTGGAGGTTATTTATAAAATGATCCAACAGAGAGCTATACTTTTCAGATGTATATATATACATATTTCTAATTTTAAAAAAATCTAATCGATACTACTTCTACAAAATATCCTTGATCATATAAATCACAAATAATCATCAGAGACATCCAAATCAAGTAATGTTTTTAAAAAAATTAGAAACCAAATACCAAATCAAACCCAACTACACTCCCTAAACAAAGAACTAGTCAACAAAAAAAAATTGAGGAAAGGTAGATGTTTGCTACCCGATTTCATTTCTGAATTCGAATTATAAATTCTGAACAGGGGGAGAATAGAATGAAAGCTAAAAACCATCTCAAACCTGAGATAGAAAAAACATAACATACAATACGGTCAGTACCCATCAGGGCATGTTTGATTAGAAGAGATATTTAACCAAAACTTGGTTGGGGTCACTACTTTGTCCCTCGGATCACCCCGTGATGTGCATGCCCCCTTCTCCGAATCGTACATCCTCCACCCTGGCAATGGCTCGACCCCAATCCCTCATCAGCCCGCAGAACATGTCCCACATATTCTCCTAATAGACCTACGCCCTGTTGAACACCACGTCGTTACGTGACCTCCATATTGTCCATGAGATTGTCCACGCTCCTGCCGGGATTATCACTTGGGAAATCACCGCTATGCTTCAATGCTTTTCTCGCCTCCCACATTTCCTCAATCGTTTGGAAGGTCGTTCGCAAACTAATCAACAAAAATTTGAACATCACTTTTAGTTTACCGGAAAAAAAAATCTGAACATCACGATAGAGAAGAAGTAGGAACTGTTCCAACTGGGATGGTTGTGCTGTGGAGGGAAGAATTTATTATAAACCTAAGCAGTATCTCAAGACATGCATTAATTTTTTATTTTTTATTTTTGGTGATAAAATATGCATTATTTTTTACACATGGCAATTTATTTTGCTTGATTAAAAGACATATTGGTGTAAATTGATTAACATGAGAAGGAAACAGAGTGTTGGAACATTCACTAGGAGGAGCCCTGATATTATGAGATTTGAGTATCTTTTAAAATATTTTGAATGATTAAAAATAGTGACTTCAGTTCTTCATTTAAAATTTCTAAGTTAAATGTTTAAGAGACTGTAATTGATTCATGACGAAGAACATGATAAACCAATGAAACACATTCCAAGATATCTACATTTGAAACACATTTGTTTTTATTCGTATTTATCAAAATAAAAATCAGAATGGAAAAATAATTGTTGTTCAATCCATTAAACAAAATAAAACTAGTCTTCATCCACGCACGAATCGTGCGTGTAAATAAAATATATTTAACTGCCCACAATCAATACGTTCAATTTTTTTAATCTTTTTATATGTGATATAATATATCATGTTATATATACATAAATGTTACAATGAAAATTTTAATAACGGTTAAATAAATTATTTATAAAATCTAAAATAAAATATAAAAGAGAAATGTTACAACTAAAAATGAATATTTTACATGTATAACCCTCCACCAACCTTATATTGTAAAAATATCTCATTTGAAACTCTAAAACCAACAATATCCCTCGAATTCATTTTTTAAAAAAAGTCAAAATGTAAATCTAAATTTCAAAACGTAAAGACATTCACATGAAACATATCACTGAATAATTCTAAAAGATAATTATCATGTTTTAAACAATATGTCAAATTTTATAACGATTTTACTCATAGGAATAGATTATAAAATCCTATCTAGAGAGATAAAATTATCATTTACATGAGATTTTTTATTTTTTTAACATATTGTAGGAGATTTTTGGTATACTGTATTTTCAGCCATCCGTGGTGAGTAAGCCTGTCAATTATCCGAAAAAATATTTGTATCCGATCCAAATCCGTATCCGAAAATGCATGAAAATATCCTATATCAAAAAATTTGTATCCGTATCCAAAAAATTTCGCATCGGATTGGATATAGGCTATATCCGATCCAAACAATATTCGTATCCGAACTATTATTTTATTTATATATGTTGAATTAGTTTCATCCCTTAGATGAAAATCCAATGGCTCATGATCTAGGGCAAAACACGAATCTATTTAACCATGTTGGATACTTGTTTAACTATATTAGGATTTGTGTTTTTATGTCTTTGATGGATAGCTATTTAACCATTTTAGGACTTAAGATTTTATAAAGTCTTTATATTTTAATCTGGTTCGCATATTTCAGATATTATCCGAATCCATATCCTGATTTTTGGATCAGATACGGATATGTGTTTTAGAATATCCGTCGGATATCGGATACGGATATTTTTTTAAATATCCAATTCGGATACGGATATGAGCATATCCGATCCGATTGACAAGCCTAGTGGTGAGCTATACAACTATATAAGTTGAATCATAATGGAATCCTATCTTCAAACTATAACCTAAAAAAAGCAAATATCAGTCAGTGTCAAATGGAAAGTTTTGGACCTTTTGATTCACAGAGCTTTGATTTGGAGGCACCTTTGATGGGGGGGGGGGGGGGGTTTTTCGCATCTTTAACACATCGTAGAAGATTTTTTGTATACTATATTTTCAATCAGTATAACCAAACAGAACATTTTCCACCTCTAAACAGGGATTATGTGGATTTCAAGAAAAGTGAGGGGTTATATGGATTTCGGACAATGTACAAGGGGTCATGTGAATTTTTCCCTTAAAATTGCCATTTTATGTGGCATAAATTCAAGTCTTTTTAAATAGTAAATCATTTTCGATCACTTTCCATTTCAGGCAAACACACCCTTAGCCCCGTTTGGATCCGGTATAAGAGCCCGGATAAACTCGGATAATCCTGGATAACAAAAATTGTGTGTTTGTTTACCCCGGATAACCCGGAATAAAGTATGCTAGAATAAACAATGATAAAGTGGTATATGTATTCCAATCACCCCTACAATTAAAGTTATTCAAGGTTATTCCACCCAAAGAATATGTGGGCCCACTGTCAAATCAACTGTCATCACCACTTATAAATCACCTATCAAATCAACTATCATTCTTTTTTTACTTTTTATAAATCTTCATCATACTTTATTCACATTTTACCCAAACAACAAAACATTTATTCTTACGTTTACCAACAAGAATAATTCAAAACACAATCAAACACAAAATCACTTTATCCCTATTTATACTCATTTATGCTTGAATAAATCTATACCATATAATAAAATCTATCCCCGTTCCAAACGGGGGTTTAGTATTCAACATTTACACCCAAGAAAACAAACAACCTATTGACCTTCCTCTAGCATTCCACTCTTACTACTGGTGGTGTCTTTCCCTTCCTCCAAGGCCTTGGCACCACCACCAGCCTCCGTCGTCACCACCTTGGCCGCATCGTATGATGCATGCAACCCAAAGAGGAAGTAGTACACGAGCAACACCGCGCTCCACACCGTGAACCTTATGAACGACACCCCATCGATCGATCCGAGCAAGAATATGTTGATCGCGATCGACGCCGACGGCAGCCACGGCACGAGCGGCACCCCCCAAGTCACGGGCCGCCGCGCCTCCTTCATCGACACTTTCATCCCAAGCGTCACTAAAAACCAAATGGGCACCGTCACACAATACGCGACCCACCTCTTCTCGCACAGCGCCCAATATGCCGCGATCACCACCGACGATGCCAATATCAAGCCCAGGCACACCAAGAACCTGTTGCGGTCCGCATCGGACGTCACGCCCCCGAGACGTAATAGTGATGGACAAGGACCCCTATAGCGACGAGTGCGAATATGAAGAGCGTCAATATTGATAGGAGGTTAGAGAGCACGTCAAGCTCCGTGAAGAACGCGAACACGGTGGTCGCGAACGCCATGGCGACAGTGGCGCGCACGGGCGTTTTGGTCCTCAGGTGTGGACGCCTTGAACACGCCGCACGCGCCGAAGGGCACGAAGCGCGCGTTGAGGTTGGGCGCGCGCATGCGTGAGGCCCACGGCGATGATGAGGAGGTGGAGGACAGTGGTGATGAGGTTGAAGCGGGAGGAGGCTTTGGTGCTGAAGAGGGCGAGGCCGGAGATGGCGATGAAGGCGTCCGGCTTGTGGTTGAGGAGGGTGGCGAGGTAGGAGGTCCAAGAGCAGGATTTAAATGTAGGGACTAAAACTTAAATATGAAGAAGTGAGGGATCGTTAGCTAAATCCTATAGTTTAGGGAGATTTAAAACTATAAATCCCTAATTTTTTAAGGGGCTAATAACAAAATCATTTATTGTAAGGGGTTTTCAATAATTCACTTGTTTTACAGGGGGTCAAAACTAAAAAACCCAACATCCGAGTATGAATTCGGAATTATCTGAAATATTTATATTTATCATTTTTAATTTTATTTTTTGAAAATATAATAAATATATTTAGAATGGAAATATACAAAATATAAGAGATAACCCCCAAAAAAAAATCATAAAGTTACAAAATATCCAAATCAAACTTTCTTTAAAAATTTACCCAAAAAAGTCTCTATTCATCATTCATCATTATGTCATATAAAATGATTTAACTATATTTATCTTATTTAATTATTATACTATAAAATTTTTAAAAACAACTGAGTTGGATTTTTGAATATTTACTAGGAATTTTTTTTTAAAAAAAATTTCATAGTATACTATATGCCTTAGAATATGTTAGGATAATACTAGTTTTTATCCACGCACAACGTCAACGTTAGGGCTGGTAAACGAATCAAGCCGCTCGGGCTCGGCTCGGTTTATGCTCATTCATTTAGATAAATGAGCAAGCTAAACAAGTTTAAAAGCTCGGTTAGGCTCGGCACCTAGATCGGGTTTTATTTTATGTTCAAATTCGACTCGTTTGTGTTATTAAAACTTAGTTAAAGCTTGACTAAACTCCTTTATAAAATCAGAACATTAAATTAATATAAAGTTATGCTCGTTTAAGCTCATGAACTTGGTTCATTTAGGCTAAAATTTTATTTTCAATCCCTAAAATCCTAAATGAAGAAGAACGCTGGGCTCGTTGAGGCTTGTGAGCTCGGCTCGGCTCGGCTCGACTCGTTTATGAACGAGCTGAGCTTGAACATGTCAAAACTCGGCTCGTTCGACTCGTTTACCACCCCTAGTCAACGTGCGTGTAAATAAAAAATATATTTTGAAAAAACTCAGCACCATATTTTAATGAAAGAAATATGTTACAATTAAAAAGTAATATTTGCAGATATACCCCCTCAAACAACCCCATATTATCAAAATTCTCATTTTATTTAGGAAAAGGTAGATCTTGCTACCTCTACTTGTCAAAATTTCCCTTGAAACCTTATTACCGTCAGCACTCAGCACCCATCAAAAGGGTTAAATTGTGCACGAATGTTCTTTTGAAGGGTATAAATGCATAATACAAATATTTTAATTTTAGAGAAATACCCCCCTCAAAATCACATTCATGCACAATTTAAACTATTTTAAAGGATATTGCTCAAAATAACAGTTCAATAGGGGCATTTTGATAAAATGTTATTTTTAAAAAGTACATGTGCAAAAAAAATTAAAATATTTTTTAATCAATGAAATTTGGGGAATATGGATATGATATTATCTAATTTAAATATATGTATATGTATAAATAGATTGATTTTTTTGTTCCATCCTTGTGTCAATATAAAATCGATGGAAAACAAAAAAAATACAAAAAAAAATGATAATATGATATGATCAATACAATTCATATTATGTATCTTTAAAAAAATTGCTACATGTTTAGCATCACGAAGGTTGAATACAAAAAAGTTAAAAACACTTGTCCCATCCCGCTTTAGTGTGGTGGTAGGGATGCCGGGATCGATCCCTGTCTGCAGCCAGGGAATTTGTTGCGGTGGTTGTAGCCCTCTGGGCTGTGTTTTCATGGGCTGTGGCCCATTGTGTTCTAGTTTGTCTAGAAGTGTAGTTCGTTATGGTCGTCTTTAGGGGGAATAAGGGGGTATAGCTATGTAGAATTAGGAGAAAATAAGTTGGTATTTGTATTCCAAGTTCACCAATGGAATTATGTTATTCATCCACTGGAATAAGGGCATGTCATTACCTCTTATACATTAATGGGGCCCATATGTCGAATTAACTTTTTACACCTTATTCACATCTTATTCTTCATCAACCAAAAACTCTAACCTTTATTATTACATTTCCCAATGAGAATAATTGAAAACACAACCAAACACAAAATCTCTTATTCTATAAATAAAGTCAACCGTTCCTGGAATAGGTATAAACCCTATAATAGTTTATATCTCTATCCAAACAGATCAAGTATGTATAGAAAGGATGAACATTTATTCTAAGTGAGAGTATTATATTGTTACAGTTTTTTTTAATTGTTAATGTATGATTTGGTTTATAAAATTTGTTTTATGAAATTGCGTCCAATTTGTGATCAAATGGGTTGAATGAGTGATTATTTGGTTTTTTTTAATTTTTGGAGAAACAGATTTTGATATAAAAAAAAAAGCTGGAGGATAAGATTCTACAGGTTTTGTGAAATCTATCTATGACGGATACTGTCCGTCGCTAGATTTAGTCCGTTGCTGAAATCTGACTTAATCAAGGTCAATTTTCTTGTTGACTGTCGCCCTGTTCAGGGCCTTGTATACCAAAAAAATTAAAATTAAAACACTTGTGATTAATATACATTAATATCCAAATCCGTAATCTTGAAAAAAATTGCTACATGTTTTTTTTTGAAAAATAAGTAGATATTGCTACTCCGATTTCACTAAAGATTTCGAAATACAACACTGAATGAGGTAAAAGGAAATAGAGAAGAACAAAACAAGCCAGTATTCGAGGGTGTAAAATGTCACCTCAGATACAAATGTCTTGTGAAATCAAACACATAAATCTTGTTTTTCTTCACCATTAACTTAGCACTATTTCTTATGCTTTAGATAAAAAATTCACATTTTCTATAAATACATCTATGTAATTGTTGAAGTATATGTTTCATTTTTCATAAAAGCATATATCTCATTAGCTCATTAGATGAGGTATACTATTTTTTAGGGTTTTTACCATATATACCCCTGTTAGGTTCCTTGATTGCAGAAATACTCCTGTTAGGTTCGGGTTTGTATTAATACCCCTATTAAAACAATAAATAGTGCTTATGTACCCCTCCGTTACTCACTGTTAGTAAACAGGGGTTGACCATGGTTAATCTGCTAACCACAAGTTGGTATTTTACCTATCTACCTCCAACTAAACCCCACTACCCGACCAGATTAACCCATCACTTAACGGACTTAGAGGGTAATATTGACTTTTTCCTATACTTAACGGAGGAAAACGGCCATTTTTTAACTACACCCGACGGAGACTAATCACAGGGGTACGTAAGCACTATTTATTGTTTTAACATGGGTATTAATGCGAACCCAAACTTAACAGGTGTATTTCTGCAATCAAGAAACCTAACAGGGTATATATGCAAAAAACCCTATTTTTTATAAATCAAAACATGTGTGGACTAGAAATAGAGCTTAAAAAAATTTATACATAACATTTTCTCAAAAAGAAAAATGATATGTTCAACCTTATTTACAGTTAGTCCTCAATTGTTTTAATTTTAAAACATATATATTTATCTAATAAAGTACATATTATTATGAAAGTGAAGCATTTACATGGATAAATCAGCACATTTTATTTTTCTTTGAAAAATAAAAAATATTAATCAAACATACATTGCATATAGTTAATTGGGGAACCACCTTCAAACTGCAAACAAATGAGTGATGTACAGATTTGAAACATGGGTGCAAACTGAGACATCTTAACTCCTTGAAAGGGTGGAAATACAAAAATGAATTTTTAGTTTTAAGTCCCCATAAATTATAGGAGTTTTAAGTCTCTATAAACTATAGGATTTAGTTATTGATCTCTTACTTCTTCATATTTAGGTTTTAGTCCTTATATTAAATGATATGTTCCTTTTTAGTCCCTGAGAGTGACTTATTCCTAAATTATTTAGTTTTCTTTTTAGTCCCTGTGAGGGACCTATTCCTAAATTATCATTTAAATGTAGATACTAAAACCTAAATATGAAGAAGTAATGGATCGATCGCTAAATCTTATAGTTTACAAGGACTTAAAACTAAAATCCCATAAAAAAATGTTAATTGCAAAACTTTTTTTCAATCTTCATTTCAGCCCATACACGTTTAGACGTGTTTTCTGCAATTGTGTCGTCCCAACCACAATCCTCATCGAGTTTTTTTTATTAAATATACATTCTTCCATTAAATTACATATATAACAAAATAAAGAATATACTGAAATATAGTAATATATTTTTTATTATAAAAACTAGAAAAAAATTTACGTCATACAGTATAATAGAACCACATACACTATGATAGCTTAGTGTATATATATTGCGCTATCATAATGTATAGGGTTTAAAAATTATATATCTTAGGTATATGCTTTTATAGAAAAAATCAAATATATACTACAATGAGTTACATGTATTAATTTATAAAAAAATGTGAAAATTTTTTAATGAAATATATACCGTGTTAACTGAGTACATGGAGAAATATTTTAGGAATAACACTATATACACTCAGTTATTTTTACAGTTCAAAATACAGTCACATGCATTGTTAGATGGGATATATACATCCTTATTTTTTTATATTTATTTAATTCAAAATGATATATATATTTTTCATTAAAACATATAAATAATATCTTTCTATTTTTTTAAATAAAAAATATATACTGATTGAGTTTTGGATTTCGCCTGGTCTGTGTGGGAGATACTTATTGAAAAATAGGGGTATTATGGGGATCCGAGAAGAACAGAAACCCCATGAAGAGGGTCTCTTTCGAGACAAGACAGACAGACAGAGAGGAGAAGCCTGAAGAATTTTGTCTTTGAAGGGTTTGTGTGTTTTCTTAAATCCTGTATGAGTGAAAGTTAATTCTTAACAAGTGCTTTATTTTGTGTTTGTGATTGTTCATGTTGTTTTGTTGGTTCTATTAATGTTTTTTGCTTTGGACTTCAAGTACATGTTTCTGATGATGTATTTCTTTTATTCATTGTTTAATAATTCTATGAGAGATCTAATATGTGGGTTTTCTTGTTTGATTCAAAGGGTGTTTAAGATTGGGTGGTTTTGTGTTTTGGTTGAAGATTGATTTTTTTTTTTTATCAAATTGGGTTTCTAGGGTTTTTGTTAATTTGGGGGTTCAGAAATCAGTACTGGCAACTCTATGGATGATACTCTAAATTTAGAATCAATTGATTCAATGGTCAAATGTTGCTATTTCTTCTGTGTGGGTAAGAAAATTAGCCAAAGAAAAAAGGGTTCTATAACCTCCTATCTGGGTAGGGGAATAAGTTGGGATAGGATAGAATAGTGGTGAATAAGCCCAAAATCACATTTCAACAGGAAGCATAATTCCTGTTTAAATTGTGAATTGATAAATAAAAATCATGCACTAAAATGTCTAACACGCGTATAGATAAGCATTAAGCTCTCATTAATCAATGATGTCATGGAGATCATGAATCTAATCCCAGTATTGTTGATTTTGTTTGTCATAGTTTCTATGGTTTAACTCTTCCAAAATTTCCTGGTATTGTTGATTTCTCCGAACCTTTGACAAGGCAATAGATTAGGATGGTATTGTAGACAATTAAAACCATTATAGAGTTTGTATTATTGATCTGATGGTCAAAATCTGGTAGTTTCTTTGGCAAATCAGTGTTCTCTAATTGGCTTTTCCTCATTTTCTTGCTACCATATTCTTTTACTTGGACAGTATGAGTTTCAAATTTCTAATTCTAGCTTTGTTTCTTTTAATGCAACATGTATTTTCTTGATAAACATTGATACATTCAGTCATTTCTGCAGTCATTCTTGTCGACGTCTCACATTATATGAAATCGCTAATAGAGTATGTATAACATGTCAAAATATACTTTAATATGAAAATCATAAAAATTATGCATTTGATTGATTGGAGTATGTTCATCATTAGCTGACTAAGTGTGACATTTTCCTTTCTTGATTACTTTGTAGGGCTGGAAAATTTGTTTCCTCTCATTCTTCATTTACAAGTCCACAAGAAACATTAGAGACTCAAAAAAAAGACATTTGATTTTTTAAAATGGGAGATCCATTGCAAGACACGATCTCAACGGTTCAAGATGTGGACTGGACGCCAGAAATAAACACGTCCCCGAACGTCCATCAGCTCCGGAAGCTCCTCTACCGTCGGATGATGGTGGGGGTGAATGATGGCCGATTCTTTGCCGGGTCATTCAACTGCATTGACAAGCAGGGCAACATAATCCTCCAGGATGCCTTGGAATACCGCCCGGTCAGGCGTTCGTCACCCTCTCCATACGAGCAGCGCTGCCTCGGCCTCATACTCATCCCCGCCTCCTGCCAGACCTCATGCCATGTTGAGGCCTCCCTCGAAGAACAGCTCTCCAGCCTCTCCATCGCTCCTCAAGAATCAACACAATTTCAAGAAGATAATAATAATATTTGATTTTTTTTAGGCTGGTTGCATAAATAGCCTGAAAAAAGGATATATTTTGTCAAAATACTCCCATTCGAAACACTATAACAAGTAAGACCTCTCTATTGGAATTAAGCTGTGCAAGAATAACACTCTCATGTACAGAAGAATATTCATGTACAAGTTGGATCCTTTTGAAAGGTATTTGCTACATATAGGTTTCAAGCGGATGTGTTTTGAAAATAGAATTTTTTGGGGAATATTTATGCAAATAACCCTTTTTTATCCAAGGATTGTTGATGCCATGGGTACATTGAAATCCATGAAGTTTCTTTTGATATGTTCTTTTGTTAAACTCAATTACTCAAAAGTGTGAGTTTTCTGTAAAGTTAGACCAAAAATTGGAAACATGTGGAACTTGGATCAATTTTGTTTTCATGATGCAATAGTTGATTGTTTGAAGATGTTCAAAGGCAGAATTGTTCAAAAAAGGGTGAAATGAGATCTTTCTATGATATGTTTGGCTTTAGAAAGTAAATTGTGTTTTATAAGATTGTTGTAAAGGATCTTTTCAGGTGGAAGGCTTTCAGAAGATATTTCATTCCCATTTTTGAGTGGTTCTGAATGATTGTGTCAAAGAATGGTTTTTAACTATGGAAGTGTTCTTTTTGTTCTTTCATTCCAATCTGTGATCCCCTGCTGGACCCGAAATTTGGGATGGCAAACAACCTTTACCCAAGAATGCTCATTACTACAGTCGCCTTGATTCATCAAGAGGAGTAAAATTATTTTATCAATAAGTGTAAGACTCGAACCAAAGACTCTTTTATGGTCTGTCTTGATTTTAGATGGATTAAATGGGATTTTAGGCGAACCTTTAAAATGATATCCCTATACACAAAAATAAGTAGACACCCAAATATTTTTACGAAAAATGTTAGGGCAGTTATTCATACCCTCACTTTTACATTCACAAAAAAATGATAACTGGGTGATCTGAATGCATGCATTCTTGTATTTTTCTTAATCGAGTGTATACTCACCTAACAGAGTATGTATAATATTAGATATTTCATATGCTTAAGAGTGCATAAACGATTGTATCAATATTCTTATTTTACATAAAACAAATGTATCAGCGTTCATATTTTACAAAAAAACAAATGAATTCTTTTGGATTTCATGACCTTCTTGTGTAGTGGATCTTTGGTGATTTCCATGCAAAGACGGATTGACATAATAAAACTAAGCTAGTAACTGAATAAATGCAACATCTTGCACAATTGGGTTATGATATCCATGTTAGTATGTTACATTTATAATTGTAACATCTAAAATCATCTAATAGCAAACCATATTAAGGGTCCATATGGAACCGCGGCGGGGACGTTCACATTGGAAATCAAGGGGTTCCAGCCTAAATGCAGCCTAAATCCATGCATTGGAAAAACAAGATATTTCCAGCAAATCGAGCAAAGCCCAAGTGCTTTCTTAAAAAATATGAAATGGCACACAACAACATTCACATACTCTGGAATTCGACACATTATAACCCTCACACTACTAAAAAATAGCAAAACCAAGACTCTAATTAGGCAGTGTTTGGTTGTACGATTGCAAAATTGATTTTTTGCACACTAGGTTTAAAACAGATTATGTAGAAAGCTACCCTCCAGTTTTTGAACTTTTCTATAACTTTCTCACCACAAAATTCGCCCCCAAACGCAGCCTAAATCCATGCATTGGAAAAACAAGATATGTCCAGCAAATCGAGCAAAGCCCAAGTGCTTTCTTAAAAAATATGAAATGGCACACAACAACATTCACATACTCTGGAATTCGACACATTATAACCCTCACACTACTAAAAAATAGCAAAACCAAGACTCTAATTAGGCAGTGTTTGGTTGTACGATTGCAAAATTGATTTTTTGCACACTAGGTTTAAAACAGATTATGTAGAAAGCTACCCTCCAGTTTTTGAACTTTTCTATAACTTTCTCACCACAAAATTCGCCCCCAAACGCAGCCTAAATCCATGCATTGGAAAAACAAGATATTTCCAGCAAATCGAGCAAAGCCCAAGTGCTTTCTTAAAAAATATGAAATGGCACACAACAACATTCACATACTCTGGAATTCGACACATTATAACCCTCACACTACTAAAAAACAGCAAAACCAAGACTCTAATTAGGCAGTGTTTGGTTGCACGATTGCAAATTGATTTTTTGCACACTCTAGGTTTAAAACAGATTATGTAGAAAGCTACCTTCCAGTTTTTGAAAAACGCAAATTTTGGACACTATTTGCCTGAAAACTGTCTGCAAGAAACTGCCCCAATTTTTCTATTTGGCTGCACAATTGTAAAAGGGGCGCGTCTATCCCCACCAAGGGGTTTCGCTTAGCCCACCATAAAAAAAAACAGTGTTGGCATGTTCCCACCAATCCAGGTCGACCGAACTTGGTTGTCATTTCAGATTTTGGACGACCGGACTTGGTCGTCATTTCAGGTTTTGGGCAACCGAATTTAGTCGTCATCTCAGGTTTTGGACGACATAAATTGGTCGAAGAGGAACCATACTATATCTTTCAAACAAATAAATTTTTGGGTTTATCCCTCATATTCTACATTTATTCTTTTATCCAAACAGCAACTAAGGGATTGGAAAAAAATGTAAGTAGGTATATTTTCAATTAATTCAAATTTTTATAGAAAAATATCTTATTAGACAAATGTATATCATTTTTAAGCTTCATTTGAATTCACGGTTAAGCGGATTCTTTGTTTGAAAAAAAACTACTAGTTGATCCAAAGACATTTTATATTTTGTTTTTGAAAATTTGTCCATCACTTGCGTAAAAAAATTATTCTTATGTTCTACATTTCTTAATAATGATTTATTCTCCCTACATTAGAACTCAAACTTGGAGCATAAAAGATCCAAGGAGGATACACGTTTTAGGATTAGGTTTTCAAGAAAAAAAATTATAAATTTTATCACAGACCATGTTCCACCAAGTTTGGTCGAATCGGTGGTAACAGAAAAAACACCATTTTTTTCCAATGGTGGGTTAAGGGAATCCCTCGGTGTGGATAGACGCGCCCTTACAAAAGCAGTTTCCTGCAAACGCAAAATCTGTTCAATCATACAAACAACCAAAAGCCAACCCTGCTTAGTCTCATTTTTTCCACTGAAAAAAATGCATGAATTTATTTGGAAGGTGTATTCATGTACTCTGATCCCACACTCGAGTTTTTTCAAAGCAACCAGTCTCGAGGACTCGAATCCAAGACTTTGTACTGTTCGAGAGTTATTCATATCATTGTTCCAAGTTATGGTAAAAAATTTCAGCAACAATGACAACTAAATAATTAATGGTGGATAAACAACAAACAGAAACTTTTTAGAAACTTTTTAAAGTCAGAACCTCAGTGGTTCAGTTGCTGGAGCAGAAGTCATCCATTTATGAAAAGATAAGCATCACAAGGGAGGCTTGGAACCAAATCTGCAACAAATGGAACCTAACAAAAACCTATCAGTTCTCATTTAGAGAGACACCGGATTGTGCGGTGCGAAAGAATCACCTTACTCGAGAAAAGAAAAACACAAGCATCATCCCCTTCTTCAAGATGTACATTAGAAAAGGGCTTCTAATGGTTACGCGTAAAACAGCATCCTCCGATGGCCAAGGCTAATTCCTTCCCCACAACGATCCAGTGGAGGACAACTTCATTGTTCAGTCTCTTCTTTTTCTGCTGGTTCCTTCTCGTCTACTACCGCAGGCTCTTCTTTTTCTACTGGTTCCTTCTCGTCTACTACCGCAGGCTCTTCTTTTTCTGCTGGTTCCTTCTCGTCTACTACCGCAGACACAGCTTCAGCGGCCACTGTCTCCACAACTTCAGGAGAGGATGATTGCTCTTGTTTCGGATCCCCCTCAACAGATTCTAGTGGACCTTTGCCTGCGGTTGGATCGTCGTCAGTCGATGATGATGGATTGGTTGGAGAATCTAAATCGACCACTTCGGTTGCTTCAAGTTCAGTATCTGCAGCTTTGGCGCCTCTCTCGGAGGTCTCCCTCCACTCAACCCATTCGGGCGGATTGTCAGCCCCTTCCGGGCTTGAACTTGTCGGGTCTTCTTTTGTGTCATCAACCGGACCCTCTGGTGAAACTTCAGTCTCAGGCTCCTCGATGTTGGGAGCTGGCTTGGTTGCATCAGATGCTGCAGCTTCGACCAGCTCATCGTTTTTGCTCACAGTGACTTCATTGGTGTCATTTGAGTTGGGTGAGGGTGAAGCGAGGGAACTGCTCGATTGGTCATCGACAACTCTGTCATCTTCAAAGGCGAACCAGTTGGAGTTTGAAAAGAGAGAGCTACTGGGAAGAGCAGAATTTGTCAGTACTGTGACTGAAAAAAAGGTGGGATCAAATAAATCCCAAAACATGTAATGTGATGAACATAACAAGCTAAGTTACCTGTCCTGTTCATCTCTGAGACGCAGTGAAGAAATAACAACTTCGGCGGATTCATCATCGAAGTAGACATCCTGCAGTGTAGACCAATACCTTGTTTACCATTCTATGTTCTGAAAGCTGTTAATTTTCTAGATGACCTAGGTCATATTCTTATAAAGTATTAGTGGATGAATGTACCTCGTCATCTCGTTCAATTGAGCCTTGAGCCTGCATGTGTCACACGCATCAGTCAAAACTATCACTTGACACGATACAGTCATTCAAGTTTCTATAGCAACATATCCACTCATGTATGTTGACCATCACTTACCTTATACAACTAGCTGCTCTTTTTTCAATTCGTTAAATGGTATGTTTACATTTTTCCCTCTTCACACATAAAGTTTACATAAAGGTCCCGATGAAAATTTACCAAAAATCCCTAACAAAAATTTTAAAAAGATTCTACTTTTTAAGGTCAAGTGTGTTGCACATGCAGTCAACTATTATCTTATAAAGTTATTAAACTAGACGAGATAGACTGTTATTCTTCATTGTAAAACTAATATTAGTTATCCAACTTTGAACCAATATACCCACCCAAAATATTGAACTAATATTGATCAAAACCAATATGTAATTTCACCACACAAAAAATCAAGAGAAAACGAAATAAATATCCCGAAAGAAACACATTACCTCTTCAATGTCATCACTGTTATACATGCTGTACCGAAATGCCTGACTCAAATTATTGGCTAATGCTGCAACATCATAATCTCTATCTCGGAATTCTTCATCATCACTATCCCTGGTCCGGTCTTGTAATGTAGTTGGTCGCCTGAAACAATGAACAAAAAAAATTTGAACTGCTAATTTCCAGGTTAAATAAAAGCCTGAGTATACTTAACATCCAGGTTAAATAAAAACCAATATGAAATGAGGAACCTACCCGCAGGTCCACTGATAAACATTCTCCAATGCATTGCGTTTATTTAACACATTTGCATGCCAATCCTTCCAGTCAGCATTATCCTGAAAAAAAAAAAAAAAAGAAAACAAAGATAGAATCCGTAACACTGTTAGATTCACGTAGACTATCAAATGAAGATAGAATCCAAGTAAACCTGTCAGAGGAATTACTCTCAAGCCTTATTTGGCTGGTGGTATTCTAGGGTGGTTTCTGATTCCATCCTAGGATTATCAGAAAACTGTCAAAATCCACATGTTTGTTGACAAAAGTCTAGCTAGGAATGTGGGTTCCACTGGATTCACAATCCATGCAAGTTAAAAAAAAAAAAAAAAAGGTGAAGATAAAAAAAACCCAACAATTAAGCGGGACTTTTGAGAATTCTAATGGATTCTATTTGGCCCTCATAACCCTACCTTAATAAAATAAATTTTAAAAATTACATTCCATATCCCTAATTAAACAAAAATATCCCTTCTCTGTTTTTCTCATTGGATTCTATCTCACCTTAAACTGTAATAAAGAGGTTCTATTTTGGATGCTAATGGGCTTTTATAACAAAACACTGCTTTTTGGGGACAAAAGTCACAATGCTAATCCCTATTCCATAGCAAAATCTCCCCTCATTCATAGGAATAATAAAAGCCTCAGTAATGGACCAACCCCACTCTCAGGAAAAGAACAAGGAAACTAATAATGCCCCATGTTTCCACTTATTTGTTATACAATACTCTTCCTAGATGGCTTCTAGAAACACACCCTCAGCACATTAGTTCCAACTCTATGAAGATCTCAATGAAAATAACAATAAATGTATATCATTCAAGTTTGTTGATAATTTGCAAATAAGCTTCATCAAATATAAACAAACCTGCAAATGTGCCTGGGCTTCAGTGTTGCTATTCTCCAACTGAACTATTTTGTTAGAAACACGTGTTAGGTGTCCAATATTGCCTATCCTGGGAGGAGATCTCCCCTCGGCAGGAACAGTTGGCTGCAGTCATAAACAAGAATTTTCATTAATTACAAAACATAACTACATTGGAATTTATAATAAAGTTGTCAGAACCTTTTCTTTACAATTCAGTTTGTGTGGGAGAGAACTGTAATTGCCCATGGCTGGTGTAAAGCTGTGGGGCTCACAGGGGATGCACATACAAATAGAAATTAAGTTTAATAGTACAAAGATAAGTTACATTGGCATGTTTGATTGTTTAAGAGCTTGGGAAAATGCAATATGGGTGAAAAAATCCCAGTGATTAATAGGGAAGGGTTATTTGTAAGTGGATAAATGTAGCGGCTGGGTGAGCCTTTCAAAATGCTTGTGTAAGGCAATTCTTTGTCTTAGTTTTTTATTTTCCTTTTGGAATCCCTCAGTATATTCAAAGTGGTAAGCTCCCACCTTTCTTTTTTAAAATAGGTTGCTTGGCATGCTTCATGCATTTATGAAAAATCTCAGAAACAGAATATAATCGGAACAGCGAGTCATAAAACAAAAAAACAAAACCGCACCTTATTAGGTTCAGCTGACAAGGTGAAATTCTTTTCGGCATCAAGAATCCTCCCAATAATATTACAATCATGAAGAACATGCTCAATAAGTGCAGAATTCTTGCTCTCCAAGCATGACATTACAATATTCTCCACATGGTGGTGCAAAAAGTTGTTAAATGGGTACCTGTACACATCATGAGAAGTAAAACATAACTTTTGAATGTTCAAGGATTCGAATGTTCATGAAATACATCAAGGCAAATAAATGCAACTTACTCAAAGAATAAATCTAGAATACGCTGTATGGCCCCTAGTCTGATCAATTCCTTCTCAGCCGCTTCACTAGCAATTGTTATGAGAACTGAAATGAACTCCACAATCTGAAAGGGCCATTTCAAAAAGAGTTTAGCACATACAGCATGCTAAAATTCTCATAAGATGAAAATTACTTGGCTAATCAAAGGCATAAGATAGAATATATGCTACCTTTAACCGATGTTTACCAAGAGGAGGTTTTAGATTCCCGTAAGTGGTAGGCAAGACAACCTCAGAAGAGGAGACATCCAAAAGCCTGAGCAGCTCACCTGCCAATAATAACGACAATAAATGTTCTATCTTTTGTGCCTTAGAGAAAGATATCTACCCAGAGCAAAAACGATGGAGTTGTACGTGAAAGGAATATACATTGGTGAAACTGTAACTGATATTCATGTGGGCCTTGTATCTTAGGTTAAATCGTCAACCCCCCATGTCATAACCATATTATATCAGGATTTGTTCATTGACTGAGAGACTGGGTATCAAATCCCTCTCCTTGTAGAAGCTTTCCACTTTATTTGGCAATAAAATTAAGGATCAAAGATCCCACCTTTCCACATAAAAAACGACAAGGAATATATAGCTACAATCAAAATTAAAAAATCATGTGATGCCGATATTAAAAAAAAAAAAAATTAACCAAAAAGTGCATAGTGATCCTCCCTAGGATCTAACCATATAAATTTTAAGGACCCAACATTCACTATCATGTTTATTATCAAAACATTGATAATAACATCAGAGACCATATTTATTTCATATCTTTACATAAAGACCTAGCTCCAATGACATTGAAGATAAAATATAAGATGAATATCCTCAATTAGAAGCTGCATCAAATTTGAAAGCAAGACTGAAAAAATGAAATATTTACTAATCAATAAAGCAGGAGTAAATAATCATTACCATTAACATTATCATATTAATATCATCGTTAAACATCACAACAGTTTCCAGTGAATTACCATGATTTAGAGAAGCAAGCAGAAATGAATAAAATATGGGCTCATCTAGCCACAACTTCACAGGATTTCAAGGCAATGACACCAGATTCTATCCAACTTAATATTCAGAATTTACATATTTCAAAGTATCACAAACAAAATTATTCTATCAAAGATGGCAAATCCCTTCAAGGTAATTAGCATCACAGCAGAAGCAAGAAAAAACTAAGAATCAATTGAAAGCTGAACCTACCTAGACTTTCCAGCATGCCATCAATCGTCTCTTGATTAGCCAGCACTGACGGTCCAGTGCTTAGCTGGCCTCGATATAAATTGTAAGTTGGTGATGATCTCCTAGGGTCTAATAAACATATGCAGACTGTCAAAGAGTGGATTAAAACAGATTTTGGTCTGGAATCTTCCAGTGCATGACAAAATAGTCTGCTCACAAAGCTGCAAAAAAATAATGCAGATTGTCAGAAGCAAAAGTTGGAAAATTAACAATGGTGATGTAAAGAGGTAAATACTATAAAAATGATAAGATACCTAGGGCTTGAAATTTTTGCAGCAAACCCAGGAGGAGCATATCGAGTTATAGCACAAAGTGTCTCTGCTGCATTGGCATGCACTTCAGGAGAATCCTGCTCATATTATATCGGTAATATAAAGATGGGTGAGACAACATATAAGTATAGCATGTACAGGATTTAAATTCACCTTGCATGCAAAATCTTTATAATATAAGTTTTACTGGGACGTACCAAGAGTTTGGCTTCCAGAAGAGTAATAAGGGCACAAAAAAATAAGATAAACAATGAAACATTTCAGTTTTCCTTTATTTTGAAAGAAAAAAGAATTCAGTTATCCTTATATAATGAAAATGAAACAGACCTTACTATCATGTGCATGTTTCATTTGAGAAAACTAAATCACACTACGAGTCATGACCCCTAACAAATAACCTTGAAATCGGATGACTATTCTCTAGATCCCAGGATTCAATAAAAAATTGCATTGCGATAATTGCAGTCAAGCTCATTGCTAATACTTCAAACTCAACCTTTGTTTTCTTTTTTTGCTGCAATACTTATAGGAAAAACAACTACAAAAACAGTAAAACAGAAAAGAAATGGAGAACAATGTTTCGTAATCTAAAAAAGATTGAACAAGTCACTTACAGATGAGCTGAACTTATCCACAATCATCTCAAGAACATTCATATCATCTAACCACTGCATTGAATCCATATAATTACTATACATGTGCTCATCAGCACCAATCAGCCGAACCAGAACCTGCTTATGAGGAAATAAAAAAAAATGAACCTTGGGTCCAAGAGCAGGAATTCAGAAATACAAGCATAAAGAAGTTATATGGTTGCAGGAATAGAAATTCAGGTTTTTTTCAGATGAAACTCATCTTGAAGTTAAAAATGACATAATGGTGAGATTGACCACATGAAGGTAATAAACAGCATGACAGCATTTAGGCACGCTTCATAAAGTTACACTTACAGACTCGTTTTATTAACCATGAATAAGCTTCTGGAACAAATGAACAAATTCGCATTATTAATAATTCAAAAAAAAAAACATATTTTTTAACATAAAGCTACAAAATACTATTTTCCAGGGCTATGATATAATAGTTAACAAAGTTCAGTAAAATTATAGCCTAATCCCCAATATTGACTGCTCATATTGTTTGTTTGTTGATAACTCAAATATCTAACAGTGTGAATAAAATCTTAGGGAAATATTCAGAAACAAAAAATGATATTCAAAATTCTAATCATGACAACTCAAGATTGGATAAAATCAAATTGATCCTTGCTTATAGTCCATTTATGTTATGGAGACATGTAACATGATAAACTAATATTCCCTTTAAAATATTACATTATAACTATTAATTAATGAATACCAAACAGATCAATCTAGTTAGATTTTTTTTTGGTGTGGGGTGGGGTGGGGGAACAGTGGGAGTCTACCACCAGATCTTTTATTTAATATAATGGGGTACAACTCCCAAATGAAGCAAAATAAAAATTGAAGAGACAATGATGGGATAAAAACTAGATAGATATTTTATATATGATTTATTTAATCCAAATACAAGAGATGGCCTATCAAACCAACATATCCTAGCCCCTTTTTCTGAGGAGTGGCAGGAGCCCACCACTTGTAATTTTAGTAGTAACAATCAGAAAGTCCAAAAACATAGAGGGAGACATTAAGGCCTTTTTTTTTAATAAAGATAGGAACTTTTATTGATTAAAAGCCCCCGAACAATTAAATTACAACGCTAGAAGGAGACATTAAGGCCTTACCTCCATAAAAACAAAGAAAGAATATAAGATGAGATGTCTCCAAGATAATAGCCCTTTTTTTTCTAAATCTAATATTATAATTAACCAGAGACTGCAGCCACCTAGCATATTAGGAAAGGACTCAGTGTAAGATAGCCCCATTATTCCAAGACAACAACTATTATAGGCCTGTATCTGGATAATCACAGACTGAGACATTCATTTTAATATGCCCCCAGTCTTTTGCTGAATGATCATGGACTTAATATTATTGGACCAGCTAGATCCACGATAATCATTCCCACAGTTTCAACAACTAGCCATACAGGTAAAATGGTAAAATCAACCTCGAATGGCATTTTTCACTACAGTAAAAAAAAAAGAGAGATCTATGAATGTTATTTTACTACAACTGACACACAGCAATTAAGACTTGAATGCGGGCAAATATTCAAGCAGTATGGTTCAAAGTTCATAAAATGAATGCAGTACCAAATTTTACAAACTGACAGCTGCTTCTGAATGTATTTAAATTTGTACAATGAAATGAACAGCCCTAAACATTATGATCAATCAGGATAAGATAATGTAAACAAGAATTGATACCTATCACGATAAGTATATATTTGTTAAATTTCAAGTACAAACCTCCATGATAGATGTGATGCCAATCAGTTCAACCAACTGACAAAAGATTTCCTGATGAGCCTGCACATAAAGGTACAATGTCAGTTAAATTTGACACCGATGCATGATTACATAAAAAATCAACCTTAGTATCTATGACAGTTCTGATGATAGATGTAGGCTTAATGAGTTTGACTGGGTATTGATTTGCACAACTTTGCCAATGGTTTCTAATTCCACCAGGCCTATAAATTGCAAGTTTTCCCCTCTAGGAAATAAGGTAATCCCAAGTGAGATTCCATCCTTTATAACAAGGAAACTGTGCACTTCAGAAAGATTTTCGGTTTCCATCATCACTTATAGCGAGAATTCTTAATAAAATATTCATTGACACTAAATTACTCATTTTTCAATTAAAAGATCTTCATGCTCCAGCTTACAGCTACCAACTGCATGACATGTCTACACTGGTTTTCATTGGATCAAGCAAGATTACACAAAAAAAAGGCCAATTCATAACGTATACACTGATTTTCATAGGATCAAGCATGATTACACAAAAAGAATGGCTAATTCATATTCCAATCAAATCATTTAACCAGAACAGCTATATCATCTGCCCAATAAGAAAAGTTGACCCAATTTTATTTTTTTTTGACAAGTTGATCCAATTACTTATGAAAATGCTTTGACTTACTTGAACATAATTTATAAGTGGGACTGTCTTTCTCAACATTAGGCATATGACCACCTGACAAGAAACAAACCAGTCCACCATCAGCGGCGACCTACTTGTTAGGATTACATATATAAAAACAGAGAACCTGTCATGCACAGGCACAATCATAATGGATACCTTGCTAAAGTAACCAGCCAACAAAGTACAATGTGAGTTATCAGGTTTCAGAAAGGAGAATAACAGGTCCATCAGCTGTCAAATAGTAACATAGCAAGAATATACTTCTGAGTAAATATCTGTTATCATCATAAACTGAAGCTATTACCCTTCAAATTTGTCAGCTATCAAAAAAATTTCTAAAATCTCAAGGATAGAAAAAAATGACATATAAATAAGTTATAGCACTCACCTCCTCATCCTCTACCAAGGTTTTCAAGATAATATCAACCTCACAAGTAAATATTTCACATGCAATAAATGGAAACCTGTATAACATCATAACAATGTTGTTTAATGTAAGAAAAGCCCAATAAGCAGGAATCACAAAAAAAAAGTAACTTACTTAAAAACACGTTTCTTTTCAGCATCAGCAGGAGCTTCTTCCACAATATACCGAATCAATTGTTCCACTTGAGCTCTTTCTCGCAAGCTATGCAAAGGAAAAACAAGTCACCAACCAAAAATAAAAGGAAAAACAAGATATCACCTCAAAGATAGGTTGTGTTAAGGGAAAAAATTAAATAAATAAATAATTTTGTCAATATCTCAGAAATGTTCTGCCAAAGAGTTCAAAACGTGTCATTTTTAAAAGTTTCCACTTTACACAAACAACAATTTAGTCAAAAAAATAACAAACAATTACTAATACAGAAGGAATATCTACTACACCCAAATCCACCAATTACAATAAATGCATACCATACGAAAACTTATGTGATGTGTGTAATTTTTATCTTAATAATGTAATGGGTTGAAAATAATGCTCATGGAAAGAACTAAATAAGTAGAATACTAAGCATAAAAATAAAAGACTTGCATATAAAATAATAATAATCTTCACTGTCCTAAGTTATGGAAAGGAAAATTTGAAATTTCAATGTGTTTTTTTCAAAAGAGCACATACATATTACAAAACTTCAAATATCTTGAAGAATATACCAAAGTAAAGGACATGTAAATCCTGGGCATGTTTTAAAAATTCGAAACCTATACAAATAAAATTCACTAAACATTAAAAATACCTAGGATACTCGTAAGACCCATAATTTTTTAGGCATTTCATATGTATGTGCTTTTGGTTACAAGACAACATACAACACTAATACAAAAATACTCTTTTATCATTTGCTACCACATTGAAGAGAAACAATATATACAATAAGATATTTATATGAGGAATGGTTATTTAAGATGTAAAATTATGGAATTCCTACTTGGAAGTTATAAGGGTTCCTTTATTTTCCAAAAAGGCTCCAAATAAAAATCACCAAATATTCAGCTGTCACTTATAAGGGTTCACTGTATGTGGAGAACAATTGAAGGGAGGTGGTTCGGTTTATTAAAATTGGGGTCAGTTCTATGCAGGGGTGAGTCATGGGTTGTACGTTGTACATAAGGGACAAAAGTAGTTGTTCAGTAGTGGCTTGGATACGGGCATTGTTCTGAGTAGATTCCTCTTCTAGTATGGCATGGCCTAGTTTTTCTCAATTTTTGCGCATTCCTTTTGCATTAAACATTCTCTTCTATACTTATAAATTGGGGCAAGATGCCTACCATTTTCTTCAGGAAAAAAAAAAGAGTTCCTTATTTTCCAAAAATGCTCCTAATACATTGGTGATGTCATCACTTCTTGATAAGTCGGCAACAGCCAACAGGGAAGTCAAGTATTCAAACCCTGGCATTCTGTGAGAAGGGTGCCAGCCTCAGAAACCACTTTTGAGTTGGTGAGAACCAAATGATATAACTTATTTGTACATTGACAAACACTAAATATACAAGGTTTTATATGAGGAAAAAATTACATACAAATTGATGAGCCGTGCATTTAGGGCCTTGCACTCTTGTATGATTTCATCTTCATCAAGAAGCTCTTCCAAAGTATAGTTTTCCTTGTCCAGAATAGTTTCCACCTGCAATAAGAACATGAATGTACAAAAATAGAGATCACATCACAAACTTTTCTGTTTGGGAAGCAGTTGGAAAAAAAACTACTAGATATCATAGCATATGATGACCCCTAGAAGTACAAGCAGCAGATGGGAAAACTGCCAGCAGAACAGAATAAGAATGGAAACATAAGGAAAGAAAGGGGACAGAGAAGGGATATACACAAACCATATCCTCACCCCACAAAGAATCTTACTCACTAGAAATAATCACAAATATTTCACTAAAAGACTCAACAATAAAGAAGGTAATTTACATGTGATTTCTTTAATGATATTACCATAATGAAACTTATTTAAAAATTTACAAACTTCTAGCATATAGAAAATGAAGATGTTCAAATTGATGCAAGAAAGGTACATCTCATTTACAAACAACAACATCGGCCACATTGCAGAGAAAACTAAAGTGAATAACCCTTCAGTGCTGGAGAATGGTTAAATTGTGGGCAAAAAATTTACAATCTACCAGAAAAAGATCTATGGGCTTATGCCAACTTGATTGGCATTTGCCTCAAATTGTACGAAGACGTAACGACCTTCGGTACCAAGCATGTACACTGAGTGACCAGCAATCATCCTGATCATCATAGATTTACTCCTCTTTTAACTGCTCTTCCTTCGAACAAAAAAGATCCCCATAAATACACCTCATTCCATCGTTCCCCTCCTCCCTACGCAAGCAATTGCTTGCCTGGTCAGTCGGGCTTACAGCACTCATATACCTTGTTAACAATTTTGGCATTTTAAAAAAAAATTGTGAATTAAATGCATATTAATGAAGGGAAATATTAAAATTGTATCATGATGCATTTTAAATGAAAAATTCGTGTTTCAATCATTTAACGTGTATTACACCGTATTTAGCCGGCTCGGTTGAGTTCTCCTCCACTGGCCTTCTCCCTTCTTGTTTCTTTGCTTTCTTGCTTTGTACTGTCCTTTGGGCCACTTTACTTTAATTAAAGGGCTGTGGCCCACCTCATCCCAAAAAAAAAAGGTGTATTACATGTATTAAATGTGAATTAAACGCATACAGCGCATAATATGATAATCACCACACCTTATACTTATTAAAAAATCTCAAAAATCCATCCCTTAATCACTCTACGGCCTACACCTCTCTCCCACTCAAACCCCTCCCCCGAAAAAGAATCTGCCAGCCCAAAAAAACAAATTATTAGATTTTGATGTTACCTTTTGTCTTTTGATGATTTTGCTTGAATTCAAGTTCGATGCTTCAAGTCTTAAATATACAAGTTTTTGCAATATCTTGATTTTGGATCACTAGGTCATGTATTTGATTTAGGGATTGATGATTTAAATTTTAGAATTATTTTTTTCCCGCATTTTTCTCCTTTTTCCCAATTTTCTAGTTTTTGTAGTAAACACTAGTACTTGACAAGGCTCATATGTCCTGTGCCCCTTCCTGCCACTTTCCCAATATGCTCCATTGATATTGATAGCTAGTGATTGAGGTTTATATCAGTCGAAACATGCTTCACACCTTTTACAACTGTTACATCACAATTATCCATGACATACTTAGATTTAGAAAAGAAGGAATCTATTGGACCATATAACTGAATACAGGCATTCAAAAGAAATAGTTGCCTTAATGGGAGCAAGATGGGGAGAGCTTGAATAATTACAGGAACAATTTAATTTTGCATATTTAAAACTTTTCTTTTATTATGTAAGGAATCCCTCGTCTCCTTATTTCGGGGGTTTCTAGAAATAAGATTCTCCAATATTATTCAAAAAAAAAAAAATAGTTGCCCTAGATAAAAATCCCTCAATTTTACCTTGAAATATGCAAAAGATTCTCCGATATTCTACAAACTGCTGGCAAAGTAATGATGGGCGGTAGGCAAAAGTGGGTCTGATCCTATCCAGATTCAATATCAAACAAACAATCATGATGAACTACTATTGGTGACAGGTGTTTTCAAAATTTAGTTCATCAAAAAGGCCCAGTATAAGTAAATCAAGGCCATAGGGCATGCTTAAACATCTAAAGAATCCTATGGTCAATCATTTGCTAATGATCAACCTTGCATATCCAAAGCCAATTGCATTCGCTCATCTCTCTTAATGAGGAATTAAATTATTGCACATATTGAATCATCCCCAGTCACCTTATCAGGATCCATAGACCAGAGAATCAAGTGTTGTTTTATGCTTCTCATAAGTAAACCAGAAGCAACTCATCCATCCCAAAATTGATGATCAAAAGGTCAATTCCCAACCAAAAATAAAAACTTTCAAGCCAAAAAAAGAGGTGAAACAGGACAATTCCATTTTCAGGCAATCCAAATGCAAAGCAAAATCTTTAATCCAATTTTAAAGACATCCAAATTCAAAGCCCATAGTCCAAATGTCTACTCAATCTGACACAGACTCTTCCTTTCAACTTCCTTTCAACTACAACATATGAAAGATTTCAGTGAAACCAGTAAACAAGAGGAGCTGTGGTCGATCCAGTAATCTGCCAGAAAATCTTCGCAAACATAAAGAATCCCTGGACACTAGACAGTTCAATCACTGCCACTCCTTACTATTGCCCTAAAGAACCCTAAGATTCTGCAAATCCGGGAGGTGTGTGTGTGTGTGTGAGAGAGAGAGAGAGAGAGAGTTGAGGATCAATTGGAAAACCCAAAAATTCAATTCCTTGAGTTCCAAAAGATCTTTCTGAATCTATATGCTTTACACCCTCTATAAATTCATCCATTGCGATTATCCATGATATTTCACATTTGCTGAAGGACTTTATTGGACCATTACATTGAATTCGAGCATTGAAAAACATTTTTTTTTCCTGGACATAAACATCTCTTTAACTTGACGTATGCAGAAAATTCTCCAACTTTTCACATAGTGCTAGCAAAGGAATGATTGGCAGTAGACACTGGTGGTTTAATCCTATCTAGTTCAACGTTAAGCAAACAATTGAATTAACTATGAGTGATTTATTCTTAAAAAAATGACCGAGTGATATAAATTTTTAAATTTATCACATGGACTGGGCCATCAATGCCATGGATTCTTGTACACTTGTGGTTGATCATTTGCTAATGATCAACTTAAAGGCTTAAACAGCCAAAGCCAAATATATCCAATCTATCTTAATCAGGCTAATAAAAAATAAATATCCATCCCTCATTGTCACCATATCAATCTACAAAACTCGAGAATCAAATTTGTCTTGCAATTGTCCAACCTTTTTCTTGAAGAAAATGTTTACCGCCAACAATTCATCTCAATCAGGGATAAAAAAACGAGGCAGCACCCACCGCATTCAACATTCAAAATATTCAACTGCGAAGCCAAGTCCTCAATTCAATCTCAAGGAACACCAAAATTCCAACTCATCCAGCAATAGCATCATTGATTCGATCACTCAATCAATCTCCACAGTCAAATGTCCATACAACTCTAACTTCTTCAATTCATTTCCCCTCCAAATAAAGGTTCTTCCTTTCAATCCCAACCACACAAGAAGGCGCATTCAATTCCCCAAATCTTCTCAAAAACCTCCTCTTGCACTCAAAAAACCACACAATTCACAAGATTTCAGCGAAACCAACAAAAAAGAAGCCCCGGATCACATAAAAAGTGATAAAACAAAGCAAATTCAACCAATTCCCCTCGGAATCCCTCACAAAAGAACAAAAGAAACACTAAACAGATTCAACAAGCCCAGACTTACAGGCGAAGCTGTGGTCAGCCCGGTCATCCGCCAGAACATCTTCACAGACCAGAGAAGGCCTCGATCTCCGCCGTTCCTTCCGAGTGCCCTGGGAACCCTCAGATCTACGAATCCAGGAGAGAGAGAGAGAGTAGTGGATCGATCGAGAACCCTAGAAATTCGACTCTTTAGGGTTTCAAAGAGGGTCTCTTTCGGATCGAAAGAGAGATCTACATATACTGAATTCTTATTTTTATATGGAGAGAGAGTTTTATGTGTTTTTTTTGTTTTTTTTATTTTAGTTTGGAAAGTGAGTTTTTATATGGGACGGACGATGCGTGAGCGTAGGTTGAAGTCCGTTAATTCTCGTCCGTCTAATCGTACGTGCTGACATGGAAAGGGTTTGTAGTGGAGATTTCTGGGTGACACGTCAACACGAACGTGGGGATGGATGTTTTAGATGGACGGGGAGCTTTGTTTGGTTATGGTTGGAATTTTTTCATTGGGGCTTGTGTTGGATTTGGCATTTATTAAAGTACTATGTTTTTTTTTCAATTTAATTATATTATATTTAAATTTTGTTGATAAAAATATATATATAATATAATGATTATTTGTTGTATTTTTATACGATAAAAAAACATTTAAAAAAAATATTTTACTAGATAGCAACATAATGATAACTAATTATTTCAATATGGATAAATAATATTACATTTTTTATTTAGTTATACTTTTAATTATTCTTGTTGAGAAAGGTAATAAAGAAATTTTTTTTGTTTGATGAATCATGGATAAGTTATGTATGTTATGTCAATATGATGTGGAAAAAAATTATAAAATATATATATAAAAATTGATATGTAGATACCTTAAATTATAAGTATTAACATGTGTCCCAACCGACATTGACCATGCAGCTAGGGGGCATCACCGCTTTATGGCTTGATCAAGTTCGACACTCGCTCTCAACAAGTTAAACAAAATTATGTTGTTACAAGCCTCGTTCGGCGGGCTATTGTGGGCTTTGTATCACAAGGTTGTTCTGAACCTGTGGGTCTTGTCTCTCACACCCTTAGTAGGGGTAGTAATGTAAATTAGGATTGTGAATTGCCATGTTTAGGCATTTATATAAAAAAAAATATTAATAATATGTGAATTGACATGTGGATCATCTTATACTATTGAAAAAATTAAATGAATAACACAGTTCTAAAGCTTTAAAATATCAATATCAGCTTATTATCACATAAGCATGGTTATATTCACTTGTTTCATGCAAAAAGAAAAAGGAAAAAAAGGTTTTTAAGCTTATTTACATCTATTTCACATTATTCTTCACCTATTCCAATATCCAAACATGGGCTTATGTTTCACAATTACACAATCTTTTTTGAAGAATTCTACCTTAAAAATAGCATATAAGGTTTTATGTAATCTTACACTCAAATGTGTATTCAAATTTAAAAATAAAAGAGCCAAATATCTCTTCAACCATATATCCTTACAATACCAAATTATTAAACACTCAATTTTTCATTTCAAATCAATGGAAATCTAAAATTTATCAAAAAAAATTTCAACAACGTTTTCTTTATTTTCTATTGATTTTTTTAGACCAAATCAATGAATCTCCAACAGCTCAAATGCCACCAACTGCCCTAAAATATCCACTCAATTAGAGGGAAATGATGCGGAAGTCAAATGATTTTGGAAAATAATTGAGAATGACACTGAAGAGGTAAATTTTCCTTTCAATCAATATAAATGGATGGAGTCTTCTTATCGGATTTTTACCCGACCAAATATAATTCCTACACTCATAAAGAAGTAAGGGAGACACCAGTGTAGTGCCAACCAAGGAAACTTCAATGCTTGAATCAGTGAAAGAATTCAAATAAACTCTAAATGTAGCTTGTATTCAAATAGAACTTATACCTCCATTTGTTGTACTTTTTTCCTTTTTTATAGGGTTCACTAGTCAAGTAGTCGTTGTAACAGTTTTCTCCTTTAATGGCTATAGTGGGCGAGTTTTGTGAAAACCATCCAGATTTATTACAGTTAAATGTGCCCTTAATTACCCAGATTAAATGAATAATGAGTCTTAATCAACAGTCTGACAGTTACTGGCTAAGTGGTCGTTTGACCGTTTCAGAGGTCCTGCTTGTGGTATAACTTGACATTCACCCTCGAGGTGCAGAGTTGTCCCGACTAGACCTGAGTCACCTCGGGTGGAGACTAGTCTGGTCGTGTCTTATCTGCTTGGGAGTGCCTAATCACTATTCACTTGTTCTTCTCTCATCGAATCGGGCTATCGGTTTTCAAGCGCTATCCGCACCCGTTTAACCCTTGACGCATGTTACCCTTAGAGAGGATGCGAATTTTTCCCTTCACAGATATAATTTTTTTAAAAAAGATTTGAATAAATACAAAGTAATAATCAGAAATAGTCATACCAAATGAAGTTTTTACACAAATTATTAGAAAATTTTCAATTAAGGTTTGAGTAAAGACTAAAGACTAAAGAAGATCTAACCAGTGTTTTGAAATGCGCCCTGTGCGGCCGCATATGCGGCCGCACGGGCGGTTCGGTCGGCAGACCGAACCGCTTAGGGCAGAATCGGGCCATATGCGGGTATGGCCCGCATATGCGGCCCGATTCCGCCTGTGCGCCCGCTTAAGCGGGCGCACAGGTATTGAATTTTTAAACGGGTCGGGTCGACACATTTGGCCACCCGACCCATTTGGCCATTTGAAACAAAAAAAGAAAGAAAGAGAAAACAGAAGAGAACCCAAAAGAAGCCGGCCCTAATTTCTTCATCACATTCTTCCTTCTTCATCGATGGATCTTCTTCTTCTTTTTCACACACCCTTTTCTTCACCCACCTTGGATTAGAGCTTCTTGTTTAGGTCTTCTTCTCCAGCATTTGCTTCATCCCAAGTTTCTTCTTCAGATCATCTTCTCGGCTTCATCCTCTTCATCAACCTGATTCCTCGGCTTCATCTTCTTCATCTCTGATCTCCATCTCTCTATGTTCTCTGATATCCCTCTCTTTGTTCTTGTCACTCTCTGGTTTCCATCAACATGCGCCTCTCTCTGTGTCTCCCCTCTCCCTCCCTCTCTCTCTCTGGCTTCATCAACATATGCTTTATCAACAATGTTTTCTCTCACTCGGTTTTTTTTCTTTTTATTTATGCAGCTGATTTAGGAGAGCTGTTAGAATGATCATGTGACATGTCTTTGGTTTATATTAACAAATGTTTGGAGTATGGTGACACCTGGCTTTGGTTTATATTTAACAAATGCTATACATGAAGATAATCAGTTTTTTTTAGTTATTCTTTTTTGGTTATCTATAATTGATTTGGAACAATCAATTTTTATTTGTTGGATGTATATTTTGGTGATCTAGAATATCTAAGAGGTAGCTTTTATATACATGTCTTTAATATTTATCTTGATATATTTAAAAATCATTATATTTAATTTTTATTAATAAAAAATTACAGAACCGCATATACTCCCGCATATACTCCCGCATGCCGCATATACTCTGTGCGGTACCTCAGCCGCACAGAAACCGCATACCGCATTTCAGAACACTGGATCTAACAATATTGTAACTTAAAAAGCCAATCTTTGGTGAAGTCGATTAACATCCCTCCTCTCCTTGAATGAGGTCAAGGGATCAAATCCTAGAGAGCATTATTCTTCAAAAAAAAAACTTTATTATAACCATATTCTCTGCTACTTCGCATAAAAAAAACATTTCATTGGAAACATTAGAGCTATATTTGTCTCAATTAATAAAGGAAAATGTTAGAATCAGTCTTTTTTATTGTCTCAATGCAGACCATATATGTTTTATTTAAAAAAAACAGTAAATATCATCTAACGAGATATATGCTTTGATAAAAAAAAGTGATGTTCTATTGGATTTCTAACGATATGTATATGACAACATCTTGGAGCATAAAAGTGAGTGTAAAAAGCTCAATAATAAAATCTAGAGAAAAATCCAAATAACCCCTGTAAACTACCTAAAATCCATATAACCCCTAGTTTTTCTTAAAGTCTATATAACCCCTTGAAAACACTTATGTAAATCCAAATAACATCCTGAATTAAACTTCTATTGAAATATAAGGAATATTATGTGAAATATTTCATTTTGTTAACCCTGATTAAAAACACAATATGCCAAAAACCCCTACAATTGATTAAAAATACAGAAAACCTTCTGTACACGAAGATTTTACCCTCCAGATAGATTATAAAACCATATTCAAAGAGGTAAAATCGTCAATTAAAGATGATCATTTGCATTTTTAACACATTGTAGGATTTTTTGGTAAACTATATTTTCAATCAAGGTTAACCAGACAGAATATTCACAGAATAATCATAATTTGTCAATAAAAATTTAACTTAGGGGGGTACTTGGATTTACATAGGTGTTTTCAGGGGGATTTATGGACTTTAGAAAAAATAAGGGGAGTACATGGATTTTATGTAGCTTACAGGGGGTTATTTGAATTTTTTCTTAGGGTGCGTTTGGTTGCGCGATTGCGATTGCAGAAAGCTGCGTTTGCAATCGTGCAACTAAACAGTTTTGTAATCGCAGTTTTAAACCCAGCAATTGCAGGAAAATAGTACCCAAAAGCTGCGATTTCAAAAAACTGAGAAAGTGAGCTTCCTGCAGAATCAGGTTTGCAATTACAGTTTCTTGCAGAATTAGTTTTGCAATCGCGCAACCAAACGCACCTTAAAATTCAATACATGTTGATTTATCTGAACTGTGACAATGGGGTCCATCACACTAGGAATGGTATTATGCATCATATAAGCCCTGGCGCGTGGGTGATAGTTTTTCTCAAGTCTTTAATTTTGGAGGAGATTTATATGTTATTGATTCTTTCATTTTGGCCATGATGAATTTGTCTCATTCAATAGTTGTTAGTGATTACATTTTTAGAATGACGTGATTAAATTCATTTCTTTTTAAAGTCCAAAATGCAGGTTTATATAACTCGTTAGAAATCCAATGAAATATGTGTACCTTATGAATTTTTTTTACATTTATTAAAAACAAATCTATTCAATTCAAAATAGAGCAATATATTTTTTTTTATCCAATCATATGCCTCATTAAATGATTTTACTATTTAAAAAAATAAAAATACGTGTGCTATGAGTTTTAGATTGTTTTTTAAATGACCGAGTCTAATATATTTTCCTTTTCATAATATTTCTCATGTCAATGTATTGTTAATACATTTGATTGACATTTTAGACTGATGATGTTATCAAATGCTTCCTTGACCCCAAAACAATACCTTTTTTTATCCCTGCGTCTACCTCCTAGTAGGATGAGAAAGATGAATGTGGTTACAACCGTGTAAAATTAGTTTTTTTTTTTTTAAAGAGTTCTGAAAAAATAATTTGGATATTTCTAGATCAAAATATTTTTTAGATATTTCCCTATTTACATTTCAATATTTATTTTTTGATACAAAATTAAAATAATTGTATGAACTTGTGTTCCAATTTAATTTGTTTTTAGAACATTTACTTGTCATTTATTCCATGAAGGGGAGCTATATTTCCACCCCTCTTATTCTCTAACTCGAGGGGTTAAAATATTTAAAAAATGTACATGTGATTTTCTCATGTAAATGAAAAAATAAAAAAATTTGATGGAGCATGTAAATAATAATAAAAGTGATAATACTTTGATTGAAGATAGTTTTGTATCACCTACATGACACTTGTTCATTGACCCACATAAAATCTTTGTTTTGCTCTCACAAAGATATGGACTCTAGCACGAATATTAGATTTCTTATTTAGAACCGAAAATCCCCCACAAAAAAAAAAAAAAAAAAAAAAACCCTTATGCCCGTTTGGGAAACGGTATAGGCGGGTATAACGGTAGTATAAGGATGATATAAGAATGGATATGGAAAATGGTTGTTGTTTGCAGAGTATAACTTGGTATTACTAAGCCAGTTTAAACGAGTATAAGAGAGTATAACAATTCAAAGTAACCCATAAGATAAGCTATACTCACTTTATCTATTTTTATAGGCCCATATGTCAAATCAACTTTTTACATCTTATCACATCAAATCACCTATCAACACCTCTTATACATCAAATGACCCACATGTCAAATCAACTTTTTTACACTTTATTTATATTTTATTCTTTATCAACAAAAAAACTCAACTTTATTTTTACGTTTTCCAATGAAAATAAAAAAAGCACAACCAAACAGAAAATATTTTATTCATGTAGATTTGTTATCTATACTGACATAGTTATCTATCCAAAATAACTCAATTACACTATCTAAACGGGGACTTAAAAGATAGTTTTGTCACTGTCTCATTTCAATAGGCATAATTAGTCATGGACCAAGAAAATATGAGAAGAACATGTGTATTCTTATTGGAGGACATTTTGAATTCACAGGGAATACACCAAAAAACACAGTTTTTATTGATTCAAAAATTTGATTGTACCAAAACTAGTCACACTTTTTTTTGATAACCAACAAATATTAAATAAAGACTCACCCTAAAAATAGTAAAGACAAACTTTAGTGGCCTAATTTTATGTCACATATACTAAATCAGGCCTGCTAAAAATTATAAAGACATTCTATTAAATATAGAAAAAACAACTTAATTTATATATTGAAAATCTAAAATCACCGTCCCCTAATTAAAAAAAAGTGATTATGATGACTTTAAATCATAAAAATTCACCAAAACTATAACATTCAAAAAATAAATGTTCATTTTTCAAAATGACATCAAAGGAAGTTTAAATTTTTTGCCCTAACAATTTTTTTTAGTAACATCCTACTTGACTACAACCGACCTAAGCCCAAGTTTTATAGGTGGTATTTTGGTATGTATTGATTGTAATAATAATATCGTTATAAGATTATCAGGATATACCCGTTTGATTAGTGGTACATTGGATGGAAAATGTGAGTCTCACTTAATTCAAAATCTGGACAAATGAAAAACATGGGATGGAAATTAAAATCTGAATTAGTGGGATTTTGAGTGGTTCCCCTTCACTTGTTAAGATTACCAAATTGATGATCTCCATAACAACTGAGGGGTTAAGAGTGAGGTGTATAGTGTGGGATGTTGGAGAGTGAAGATTTGTGATGAATGGTGGAAAGTGGGATATTGGATGAGAGAATTTGGTGTACATCTACAGTATCACAGCACTTCCCATTGAAAAATTGTATGTCAAACTCTGTGTACGGTCCTTATCAATTTTTTTATAAAAAAAATGCACTGGTCCTTTAAAATATATATTGAAAATATATTAATGTATTATTTCTTTAAAAAAATTACAGTCTTATACAATAATAAGGTTCATACATTACGATAATGTAGTACAATGTATGAGAATGCAAAACAAACATATATGTTTTGTTTGGATGGGAGAATAAGGGAGGGATAGCTAAGAATAGAGGAGAATAAGACCAAAAAGCTATTTGTTTGCAAGGAATATGGAGGGTATAACTATAACAAAATAGGTGAGAATAAGTAATATTGGTATTCCAGGTCTCTTCTAGAATTGTGTTATTTCACCCAATCTATTCCAGGTATAACAGGAGCCCCATGTCAAATCATCTATCACAACCTCTATTAAATCAGGGAACCTACATATCAAATCAAATTTTCAGTTTTTATAAATCTTTACTCATATCTTATTCACTTTTTATCCACAACTTATTCACTACCAATTAAACAATAAAATATTATTATATTTTTCGAGTGAAAATAATTAAAAACACAATCAAACAATAAACTCATGTTTGGATACAAAATAAGACTTATTCTAGGTATACAGTTATACCAACATAAGTGGGTATAACGGTGTAATAAATAATTTTGTATTTGGTTGTGTTTTGAATTTTTTTATTCAGAAACATAATAAATTTTATGTTGTTTGGATGAAATGTGAATAAAGTATGGATAATGATTTATAAATGTGAAAAAATGATGATAGTTGGAGGGCAAAAATTTTGCTTACCGGGTTCGGGTAATCGGATCTGGCCTCTCCTGTTCTCCTCCGTCTGATTGCGCCATCCGCTACCGGTGAGCACTTATTGAACGCCGCCAACATAGGGTGGTGGGGAACCTGCGAAAGACCCTCCGACGCTCAAGTCAATCAAGGTGGCCAATGAAGGGGTTTTAGCAAAAAGAAATTGTGCATACCTCATGTGTGTGTTCTTGCCTCCTATTTATAGGGGAGTTGGGATGGTGCTAGGGCTCCGGATTGACCCACTCCATTGGACGGATCAAAATTCATCAGCCACTAGCAAGGAGACAAAAGATATATATCAAATTCCATAGGGATTTGGTGGACAAAGTCAATAATGACCTGATTTGGTGCTATGTGCTGGTATTGATGGGGATTGAACACTGATAATTATCATTTAGTGCGGTATATTTAAGTGGATTAGTGCAAAAATAGGATGGAATAAATACTGACTCGGTCTGTTGCAGTCGGTCAGGCATGGGCCTTCGGGTCGAGCCTATTCGGGTTAGGGCCAGTTGGGCCATTGTTTTACCGGGAAGGTCTCAGAGGGACTCATGACCCGGCCCGTTGCGGGAGGTTTGGGTCGGATGGGTCTTCATTCTGTCAGGTTATATCTGATGGGATTCCTGACCCAGTCCGGTTTGCATGGCCAGAAAATTGAGCGCTCACAATAGTTAATTTGACAGATGATTTATAAGAGGTGATGATAGTTAATTTGATTGTGAGCCCACATATTCTTTAGATGAAATATCGTGAAATAACTTTAATTCTAAAGGTTGGCTGGAATCCATGTACTATTTTATACCAGTTTATTCTAATATAAGTTAATCCAAATATTTACTGCATCCAAACACTAACCTCCCTATTTGGAACGGGGATATGTTTATTATAGGGTATACATTTATCCAAACATAAGTGAGTATAAATAAGGATAAAGTGATTTTGTGTTTGATTGTATTTTGAATTATTCTTGTTGGTAATGTAAGAAAAAATGTTTTGTTGTTTGGGTAAAATGTTAATAAAATATGAATAAGGATTTATAAAAGGTAAAAAAAGTAATGATAGTCGATTTGACAGATGATTTATAAGTGGTGATGACAATTGATTTGACAGTGGACCCATATATTCTTTGGGTGGAATAACCTAGGATAACTTTAATTCTAGCCCCCATTTGGATGTCCAATAAACCCAATAAGCAGTGGAATAAGTTGGAATAAGCTTATTAGGTTGTTTGGCAACACAGTATACCAAGGGATAAAATATGTCAGAATAAATTGATATAAAGTGGTATATAGATTTTTACCAACTCTGAATTAAAGTTATCCTAGGTTATTCCACCCAAAGAATATGTGGGTCCATTGTCAAATTAACTGTCATCACCTCTTATAAATCACCTGTCAAATCAACTATCATTATTTTTTCACATTTTATAAATCTTTATCCATATTTTATTTACATTTTACCCAAACAACAAAACATTTATTCTTACGTTTACCAATGAGAATAATTCAAAATACAACCAAACACAAAATCAATTTATCCTTATTTATACTCACTTAATGCCGAAATAATTGTATACCAGGAATAAGTCATATTCTATATCTAAACAAGGGTCTAAGGGTTGATTGAAATCCATATACCACTTTATCAAGTTTATTCTAGCATACTTTATCAGGGGTCATCTAAGGCAAACAAACACTTGAAAATTCTTATCGAGGATTATCTGAGGTCTTGTACCAGAAATAAAATAATTTATTCCAGATTATTCCATGACATATTCCGTATTTAAATAGGGTTAAATGATTTATTTTCTCTAATATTGAAATAGTTTTATATTTGAGAAGAGCTTTTAGGTCGCTATGCAAACGGAAGTACAGTGTATCAGCACTCCTTCCCATTACAGTATGAGCCCGTCTAGTCCCACCCACCATTTTTCTTACCCACCACTCCGCTAAAAAAAACGGTGTTTTGCTATCCCCATCGATCCAGCCAATTCGATCAAATTTGGTCGCCATTTTAGGTTTTGGCGATCGACTTGGTCGTCATTTCAGGTTTTGGGCGACTGAATTTAGTCGTCATTTCAGGTTTTTGGCGACCGAACCTAATCGAACATGGATTTATAATAAAGTTTATAATTTTTTCTCGAAAACATAATCCCATGACGTGTATCCTACTTGAATCCTTCATATCACTACAAGTCTGAGTTGTAATATAGGAGAATAAATCATTATTCTTAAATGTAGAATATAAGAACAATTTTTTTTACATAAGTTACAGACAAATTTCAAAAGCCAAATATAAAGTGTGTTTTGATCAATTGGTAGGTTTTTTTGTTTTCAAACAAAAATCATTTAATTACGAATTCAAACAAATCTTAAAAATGATATATATTTATCTAATAAGATATTTTTCTATAAAAATTTGAATTAATTGAAAGTATATCTACTTATATTTTTTTCAGTCCCTTAGCTGTTGTTTAAATAAAAGAATAAATGTAGAATATGATGGATAAACCCAAAAATTTATTTGTTTACAAAGAATAAGTTGATATAGTTCTGAACCATGTTCGATCAATTACGGTCGCCTAAAATCTAAAATAGCAATCAATTACAGTCGCCCAGAACCTGAAATGGCGACCAAGTTCGTCGTTTAAAACCTGAAATGACGATCGATTTTGGTCGAACTGGATTGGTAAGAACAGCAAAACACCGATTTTTTTTTGTTGGTGGGATAAGAAAAATACTTGGTGGGGATAGACACGCCCATACATCCACCAAACATTTTTTATTGTTATATATCGCGGGCAACCGTCTGACCGCGGTCAGTCGGGCAGGGCAGCAGAGACCGCGTCAGCCACTCATTTGTTCACGTGGGCCCCACTGCCCCCTCCCTCCCAGAACCAACGGTCAGGATCGCCCCAGGCCCCAGCTGGTCCTCCCTTCCCATGGAAGTTATTCTCCCCTGCGTGTCTTATAGTTCACCCCATTGCACTCTCTTTCTGGGCATGCTTTCCTTCGTAAAAATTGAGATTGTTCACATCGGCTATTTTCCCGCCCAAATTCTAGTCTAAATACTTCATCAATGACGTATATTCACATTAATCTATATGTATGATGTATATTCACATTAATCTATATGTATGATTTGATAAAAAAAATTATGTTTTCAATAAAAACATGTATGCTTGATATATATGTTTTATTTTTTATAAAAAAAATTTATATAACCCCTGTAAACTGCCCGACATTCATATAACTCCTTAATTTTTTCTTGAAATCCATATTACTCTTTGAAAATATTTATGTAAATTCAAAATCATCTGAATTAAATTTACGATAATGAGAAATATTATGCAAATATTTGTTTGTTTAATCCTGAACGAAAACATAGAATAGCAAAATCCCCCAACAATATGTTAAATGCGAAACATCATTATAAATGATGATTTTAGAGTTTTTTGCATTTTAACTTATTATAAGTGTTTTTTGATATATTATGTTTTAATCATGGTATTTGCAGAATATTCATCATCTATCAACATAAGTTTTAACATGGGTTATTTAGACTTATGTAGGTGCTTTTCAGGGGGTTTTATGAACTTTAAAAAAATTCAGAGAGTTATATGGATTTCAGATAGTTTACAAGGGATATTTGGATTTTTCCCTTTTTATAAAAGCGTGTACTTATTAAATGAGATGTGCTGTTTTAAAAAAATTAAAGCATGGATTGTACGTACATTATCATAAAATTAAACATAACATTAAACTTCAAATAGATTACATCGTTAAAACATTATTTGTTGAAGGGCGTATACACACAAATGTTCATGTATTTTCTTCTAAACTATTATATACATATATACATTAGCTGGGAAAATACACTAAGATACGAATTTAATTCATTCATGTATATATTTAATTTTGAAAAATTCAAACATTTTTTAGACTGCAAAAGAATCACATGTGTAGGAGGGCAATTCCGAACAAGACAGAAAGTAGGGAATAACCCGGATAAAGCCCATCTCGCGATTAACATGAAGCCAGCCCAAAGAGAGAGGCATGCCCACTAGCCAGGCCTCGAGGTCAGACCCATCTGGCGATACCCAAGGGAGGTAACCTCGCCCGACGAGATTATGGGCCCGGGGAACCCGAACGCAGAAGATAAGGACGAACGAGAGTAGGTCAGGTCGGGCGAACCGTATGCCCGACCACGGCGTGACCACGACAACAACGCCCGACCAGAGGTACACAGTCATCTGGTGAAGTCATGCGAAAGGACAAGGTTGTAGCGACCTATTCGGGCTAGGGCACGTCAGTGCCCGAGTTGAGTAACAAACCAGATATGGATCCCTCCCCTGTCTTCTTCAAGACAGTTGGCGAAGGGAATATTCTCTGACGACAAAAAGGACGAGGCGTCAGGAAAACCGTTATAGGTTAATGATGATCCCTAGACGCCACGTGTCCCGAATCCGTAGGCCTAGCAGGAAGTACCATATCACGCTATGGACACTCCTCGAGGTCCCGATCGGCACGCCCCGACCCGCTATAAAAGGGAGGTTACCTCTCCCTCCTCAGGTACGGAATACACTCTTCCCTCTCGCTTCAGTCAGAAAAAATGTCTAAATTCCTTTAAGAAGGTGGATCACTGACTTGAGCGTCGGAGGGGCGTTAGCCGGCACCACACTGGTGTGAGTGGCAGGTGCTTGGAAGTCGGAGACGACGAGGAGCACCCCGTTCTGATCAAGGCGAGGAGTATCGACGAAGGAAGGAGTTCAGGCTCAAGCCATTTCTCCGGAACCATCTCAGAAGCCCGGATCAACGGAGATCCGGCCCAGGAAGGGATACTCGAAAATCCACCTCCACATTTTGGTGCCGTCTGTGGGATCGAACGAAAAGCCGTCCCGATAAACTCGCCGGAGAAGATGGTGGGAACTAGGACTTGTTCAACGGTCCTCGAACGCGACATGGAACGGGAACGCGTAACTCCTGATGACCCTCCCCCAGCCAAAGGCAAGGCGTCGATCGGATCATCGTCACAAGATCCGACCCCAGAAGCTGGGCGGGACCTTGCAAAGGAGCTCGAACTGATGAGCCAGCGCCATCAGCATCTGGAAAGCTTGGTGGAGCAGATCCTGAAGCGTAAAGAAACGGCACCACCGCCGCCCCCGCCAGAAGCACGGGATCGGCCGAACTCGATCAGAATTGGCGAGGAGCCGCAAGACCACGATCGCCAGAGTAGACGGCCAAACGCGCGAAGCCATGAATCAATCTACTCGTCGGGCGAAGGACACCGCCAGGGGGGTAGGCGGGATCTATCTGACGTTCCCCTTGAAGAGAATTACGCGAGGATGAATCCCAGTGAGCAACGAGACCATTCACCTCATTGGGAACAACGAAGAAAGCGAGCCAACACTCACCGGACTGGAGGACAAGGACGTCATTTAAGCCCCAGCCGTTATTCGGTGTCTTCGGATGATGACTGCGGACAAAGGCGTCGGGAACATACAAAGAAGACACACAGGACTGGAACTCGCAACTCACTTGGGGGCACGAGTCATTGATGTTTACAGTGATTCACAGCTGGTTGTGTTCCAAAGCACGGGCGAATACGAGACCAGGGATGACAGGATGGTGTCATACCAGCAGAAGGTGCAGTCGCTGCTCTCTCAATTCAAGTCTATAAAGGTGCATCAGATAGAACGAGAGCTTAACACCCAAGCCGATGCGCTGGCAACCCTGGCATCGTCCCTCAGCGGGAAGCCGGCGAGAAGTATCCATATCGACTACCTAAAATCCCCCAGCATCGAACGAGTCGGCGAGATTCTGACGATAGCCTACGTGGATGATTCGCCCAATTGGATGACCGACATCAAGAGATATCTTTCAGAAGGAGCCCTACCAGAGAACAAGCTCGAAGCAAGGAAACTTAGGCAAAGGGCGGCCAGATATTGGGTGTCATCCATGGGGATCCTTTACAAAAGGAGCTTTCAGGGCCCCTACCTCAGGTGCATTGGACCCCGGGAGGCACAGCGGGTCCTCAACACGCTTCATTCGGGTCTTTGCGGTGGGCATATCGGTTCTCGCTCGCTGGCCCTACGGGCGGTGTCTATTGGTTATTTCTGGCCAGTATGAAGAGAGATTCGGCAGAATTGGTTCGAAAGTGCGAAAACTGCCAGCGGTTTGGGAACCTCATTCACCAACCAGCCACGGATATGGTTCCTATTAAAAGCCCATGGCCATTCGCGCAATGGGGTCTAGACATTGTTGGACCCCTGCCCATGGCGCCCCGGCAAAAACGCTTTCTGCTAGTGGCCACCGATTACTTCACCAAATGGGTGGAGGCAGTACCCCTGGCGAGAATCAGAGACGTCGAGGTCAGGTCGTTCCTCTGGAAAGACATAATATGCCGATTTGGAGTTCCGCAAGCCATCATTTCAGACAACGGCAAACAGTTCGACAGCAAACTGATAAAGAATTTCTGCGAAGAATTGAAAATACAGCACCACTTTTCTACCCCACGCTATCCCCAGAGCAACGGGCAAGCAGAGATCACAAATCGGACAATCCTGGACGGTCTGAAGAAGAGGCTAGGTAGCGCGAAAGGCAAATGGGTCGACGAACTACCATCGGTCCTATGGGCTTACCGGACAACCTCAAGAAGGTCCACCGGCGAAACTCCCTTCACACTAGCGTTCGGGATCGAAGCCGTTTTGCCAGTTGAAACTGAAATGCCTACTCATCGAACCGAGAATTTCGATCGGGCAGCGAACGATGAACAATTGATGCAAGACCTCGAGCTCCGGGATGAAGGGAGGGAAATCGCAGCTATCAGGAACGCGGATTACCAGAACCAAATATCCAGATATTATAATCGGCGGGTGTCAAACAGGAACTTCAGAATAGGAGACTTGGTCCTCAGAGAAGTCTTTCCAGAAACAAAAAACAAAAACCACGGCAAGCTGAGTCCAAATTGGGAAGGCCCTTTTAAAGTTATCAGAATCGGACCGAATGGGGCCTACCACCTAGAAACAATGGACGGGCTTGAGATTCCTCGTCCCTGGAATGTAATCCATTTGAAGAAGTATTATCATTAAATACAAAGGCAAAATCCTCCTTTTCTTCTTCGAGTCCTTTGAGTGCATGCCAACACAACGGGAAAGCCGCGCTCAACGGGCTGAGTCTGATCGGGGTCGCTTTTAGCACTCGACTCGATTCAGCCCTCGCAGCCGCGCAACTAGCCGAATGGCACCCTAAGCCGCGCTCAACGGGCTGAGTCTGATCGGGGTCGCTTTTAGCACTCGACTCGATTCAGCCCTCGCAGCCGCGCAACTAGCCGAATGGCACCCTAAGCCGCGCTCAACGGGCTGAGTCTGATCGGGGTCGCTTTTAGCACTCGACTCGATTCAGCCCTCGCAGCCGCGCAACTAGCCGAATGGCACCCTAAGCCGCGCTCAACGGGCTGAGTCTGATCGGGGTCGCTTTTAGCACTCGACTCGATTCAGCCCTCGCAGCCGCGCAACTAGCCGAATGGCACCCTAAGCCGCGCTCAACGGGCTGAGTCTGATCGGGGTCGCTTTTAGCACTCGACTCGATTCAGCCCTCGCAGCCGCGCAACTAGCCGAATGGCACCCTAAGCCGCGCTCATCGGGCCCAATTCTATCGATGTCGCTTTCAGCATTCGACTCAGTTCGGTCCTCATAACCGCGCGTCTAGCCGGATAATACCAGGGAATCATGCCCGACTAAGTGCAAATTCGGTTCAACCCAAGCATTCGTATAACAGAGGGGACAGCAGAACTAAACCTGTATATCGACCCCTATACGATTAAACGTATCGACTACTTCGGACTAGGCCATAATAGGCAGGATTGAAACGCGAAAGCATCGAAGCACACCACAAGCGTTTAATTCATAAAAAAAAAATATATAATAAAGCGGTCCAAATCCGTCACGATACAATGAGACGTTAAAAAAAAAACATCAAGGACAACCAGCTATCGCCGTCCAGCGCGGCACTACAGCAAGTCAAGGCATCACTAATTTTCCCGGGTAGCGCGGCTTGGCGAGGTACGGTGAATCATGGGAGCGCAGTCTTCCAAATCCTCCGAAGGATCCTCCAGGCCGTGAGCCGATGCCACCGGGGTTTTCTCCATACAAACCGGGGTCGGTAAGGCATCACTTTCCAAACGCCAGCTCTCCGATCCGGCAACAGCTTCAGGAGGTTCGCTCCTCACCCCTGCAACACTGGCAGGTGACGGCTTTTGTGCAGACGGGTTATCTCGGCGACCAGGGGATGGAAAATCATCAACATCTATTATGTCGGTTAAATCACAGCCGAGATAACTGGTTACCTGTTCAAGGATCCCGTCACGATCGGGAAGTGCGATAGAGCCCGCGGGGGCATCTCCGGCGTCCTCGGGCATAGGATCAGGGTCGGATGGGCTCGAAGTTCGGATGACTCGATCAGCGCCAGGAGCGGGGGCCCCCTCCCGGCTGTCCTGGAAACCCCTTCGGTACCCCTGATCGTAAGCTTCAAAAGCGGCCTCCCTGGACTTCTCCTCGATCGGATCCAGGCGGTCCTTCACGGTCTGAAGGACGTTGATCTCAAAGTCCAACGCGACTTCTCTCCTGTGCCGCTCGAACTCTGATGCGGCCTGGGCCCTTTCAACTCGTTCTTTGTCTAGCGCCAGGGACAGCTCGAGGCATTCCTTCTTAAGTCGCTCGATGGCTCGGGAATGTTCCTCCTCCGCAGCTTTCAGGACGGCTTCGGCCTTTTGTCGGGCGAGCCGCTCTTCTTCGCATGCCCGATGAGCCCGGGCAACGTCCGCTACAACCTGCTCGTAGGACGGGCCTACTGCACCCGCGTAAACGCCAAGCTGCGACAGAGAGAATGATGGATAAGAATGAATACTGATGATATAAGCACAAAATCAAACGCAGATATGAATATCACCTGGTAAGCTAAGCTCTGCAGAATGGAGCCAATCTCTGGAATAGAGACGGCACCGGCCAGGGTCTTGTCCTTCTCCAGTACAACTGAACGGGCAAGGCCGATTGCTACATCTCGATCCTTCAGACCAGAATCGGTAGTCTGAACGGGCCGAGACATAGCCCGGGGAGCAGGAACGAAAGGACGAGACCCTGGGTCCCTGGCGGCAAACGACGGGGGTGACGGTCGGACGACCAAAGCAGCATCCTTCCCTTTATGGGCCGGACGCCGGCTGAGGACGGCCTCGGTGGCGGAGACGAAGAAATCGGGCTGACCATAGCTACCTTGCTTCTTTTGGAAGGGGCGGCGGGAACCTGCGACACTGAGGGAAGTCGCTTCCTTTCGGAGCTAGGGAGCTGGCCGATTCTCCCAGACTGAGCGTCCACCTCAGCCCGAAGCGCCGCCAGTCGGGCCAACTTCTCCTCGCTAGAAGGGGTTTTCGACCCTACTACAGGGTCAATGCCCGACCTGTCTGAGAAGGAAGGGGCAACACGAGGGTCCACCGTCACAGACCTCCCCTCCTTCGCAACACCAGTCTCTGCAGAACCTCCCTCTTCAGCAGAGTCCTTCTTATCCCCAGGACGAGAACCGGAAGCGCTGGAGCCCAACCTATCCTCAGGACGGGCGTCAGTCGAGGACATCCCGAGCTGGGGGCGGGTACCCTTTTTCTCCAAAATTGCCACCGACTTCCCGGCCGAATGAGAGCCAGATTTTTCCCCCGATCTGGGACTCCCCCTTTGGCTTCTCCGTGAGCGAGAGCCATGCCGGGCGCCGGCCGATGAGCCTTCGGTCACCATTGGGTCACCAAAGCCGAGCTTGTAAAGCGGCTGCAGCTCTTCTTCGGAGTCTCCTTCGGACGCGGAAGGATGAATCTCTTGCGCAACCGGGGATACGACCTGAGGCGGCGAGCGAGGCGGACCCTCAAAGACGTCTCTCAAGCGCGGTCCCAACCGACGAGTGCTGCCAGGATTCGGATTGTCCCAACCAAAAAGCTTGAAGAAAGCCCGGTCGCTTATGCGGAAAGCAGCACGCACATGCTCCAACTTCACGGAATTCTCGAAGGACGGGAGTTCGCGCCAGGAGCTGGAAGCCAAGCAAAAGGATCAGTAAAAGTAAAATCAGACATTCGAGAGCAAGTAATGAAGAAAATGGCAGCCCGACCTATCGCGCCTATTAAGATGGAGCGAGGCACCTTCCAGATATCTTCAGGGGCATCGCCGAATTCCCAGCTTCCGGACAGGATTATCAGCCTGCTTTCGGCCCAGCCCTTGTCAGAATCTGGAAGCTCATCTACGAGCTTCTGCCTAGAGTCCCTAGCCCTAAAATGGTAGCCCCTACCGGACTTCCGAAGCTCGTAGAGGTGCATGATTTCAGGAATCCCTAAATCTAGGTCATAGTCCCTATTTATGACGACGAAGCACATCAAGACTCGGAAGAAGTTGGGATTGCACTGGGTAGGGTGAAGCTCGTACGTCGATAGAAACCTCCTGACGAGGGGAGGAAAGGGCAGCGTTAAGCCACCCCTCGCAATCTGAGAGGGGTATACATACATGCTCGAATGGTTTAGGCGGTCTAACGGAATGGGGAAGTGATCGTAAGGCGACCATTCCATCCCCACCGATTCGGGGATATCGAACATACCCCTAAGACCAGACAATGACTTTAGGATGGACATCCTTAAAAGAGAGGAATGAATGTAATAAGAAGAAAGAGCGACAGAGAAGAGCTCCCCTAATACCTGAACCCTAGAGCGGATGCGGGAAACCGGGTGCGAAGGCCGGAGAGGGAGTAAGAAGAGAAGAAGTACCTTCGAACAGAGCGATTGAAATGAGCAGTCGTCCGAAGGCGGTAATGAAGTCCTTATTTTAAAAGATAGGGGACCCGACAGAACGGCGGCGCGTCCTTTCAACTGGCTAGGGCACGACGAGTGGCCTTGGGAAGAAACGCTAATCATGGAAGACAATTCGAACGTCTTAAATATCCCGCCTAAAAGGGGGCACGTGTAAAGTATGGTCAGGCTTCTGACATTCGAAGATACGCGCAATCGCTAACCTAGGTCCCACGTGGCCACTAAAATAGGATCACTCATCCGACCTGGCAAATCAGACGGCCACTAAAGCAATACTACTGACAAGTTTAGCGAAGTGCGAAAAAGAAAGGGACAGAGCGGGGGCTAAATGGGTAAAATCACCCAGAACGGGGAGAAGCATCGCCCGATTACCTTTAAGACGCCTGGTCACATCGGATAACCATTTAAAATAGCTCGGGCATTTAAACAGTGGCATACAGAAGTCAATACGCATGAAAATAACGAGAAGCAAAAGAGCAAATCAAAGCAGTCATTCATCATCCACAAGCAAATCAATAAGTTCAAATTTTGATAAAATGTCAACCTCGGGACGCAGCCCGGAAACAATGCCCGGCGCACACCGGAAAGGTAAAAAAAAAAGGGGGTTTCGGCGCCAACTTCACCCCTGACGCCCTGGAGGGAACGAGGAAGGAGTTGAACGAACAGGAGAATCCGGGTCCCTCTCCGAAAAACGACCACACTTCCTCTCGAAGAGGGAGAGCTGGTACATTTCCTTCAGCCGGGACTCTGAAGGAAAGGGCACTCCGTCCTGCCTGGCCAGGAAGCCGGTGCTAAAGCCGGCACAGAAATCCCTGAAGCGTTCATTCTCTTCCTCCTCGATTAGCCGCCTCATCTTTTCCATTTCCCTGCACACCGCACTGACGTGGCCACACGCCACGAGGCTAGCCTTGCGAGGAAGGGCCGGGGGCATGGAAAATCCTCCCATAGCCTCAACTCGGGAAGGGCTAACGCAGTACACATACTGCGGTACCCGAGACGGGGATATGGGGGAAGCAAATGAAGCCCGAGGGTCCCTCCCGGTCGCAGGAGATGACTGCGGGATTCAGCGGGCCCCCCTTCGCGAGCCGAGTGATTCGAGGGAACTCCGGAGGACGGGTGAGGCGAAACTGGTCTAGGCGGAGAGGATCCTCACCAGCCGACTGTTGCACATTATCAGCATGAGCCTCCGAAGGCGGGGCAGTGAAGGACCGAACGTTGCCCGATCTCTCCTCCTCTATCCCTCCCGCACGAACAGGGGGCAAGACCGACGTGGACGGTTGAGGCGTGGTCGACGAGGACCGAACGGGGGACAGCGAGTCGCCAACTTCGAAGGGCACCTCTTCGGCAACCTCGTCCTCCTCGGGGACATCGATGGGACGGCTGTAAGGCACGGCTGACCTAACTGCAACCCTGCGCCGGTGGCTTGACCGTCTCAACGCCCCCCCAGAAGACGGGCCGGGGGCACCACCAGAAGGGAAAGCGGATGAAAGACGGCGACCGGACGCCGGGTTAGCCGAGGAAGAAAGGGTGGCGGAACTCGAAGAAACCGTGCCCAGCAGAGCCCTCCAACTCCGGCCTTCAAAAGCCAGAGCCCGTTCTATATCCTCCGATCGGAGGATCTCTGCAGAGGGGCACGCATTCAAAAACGACGCACCTGGAACAAGTACGAGAAAATCATAAGCAAGGGACCACATTTTATAATACGACAGAATAGTAATTCGAACTGCATCCAACGTTGGGGCGAAGGAACTCACGCAAACCCTGAAGTGGGCTTCTCATCCTGGTAGGGATGCGGAAGGGGCAGTTCACTGGAAACCAGGCGCCGCGGACCCGGAGGACCTTCGAGCGCCAATCGTAGATGAAGTCTTGGGCGTCCAGAATCAGCGTCCCCGTACCCGGCCTCCGAGCGAGGTGGTAGGTGGAGCCACCACCCGTCAGCGGTTTCAGGATGTAAAAGCTTCTCACCTCATTCAGCCCAAGGTCGATGCCAAGGGCGCGATTGAGGGCGGAGACAGCCGCCAGAATGCGGAAGGCGCTCGGGACCAGTTGGAGGGGGTGAAGGTCATAAAAGCTTAGGAATTCCACTATCAGCATAGATAGCGGAAAAAGGATCCTCCCGGCCTCTACTTGGCCGGAGTAGACCCAGAACGACGACGGGTCAGGCGGAGGGGGGATCTCACCCCGATATTCTTCGATCGACACGGTCCCGGAAACTTGCGCCATTAAAGCAGAAGAAAAGGAGAGAAAAGGACACAGGAACGTTTGAGGATCTGGTGAGAGGTTTGATTCAGCAACACGCGCGGAGGGAGAGGTGCGAATAGTCCGGGAATATATTAAGGATCCGGTTCGAGGTAGCCCGAACACCGCGACGATTCAAAAAAAAAAAAAAAGAAGCGGCAAAAGGCAAAGGCATAGAAACGCGCGCTTAAATAACATTAATGAGGGAAGCGTACGGACGAGATACAGGTGGCACAGAAAAGAAGCAGGCAGAGCCGTACGGCACGACACAGACCAACCAGGAAGAAACTTACGAGATACTCCACTTCCGCTGAAAAGGCTGTCCTGCTATCCTAGGTCAGTTCTTTTGAACTCACAAAAGCCCTTGAGAGCCCAAAAGAAGGGGGCATTTGTAGGAGGGCAATTCCGAACAAGACAGAAAGTAGGGAATAACCCGGATAAAGCCCATCTCGCGATTAACATGAAGCCAGCCCAAAGAGAGAGGCAGGCCCACTAGCCAGGCCTCGAGGTCAGACCCATCTGGCAATACCCAAGGGAGGTAACCTCGCCCGACGAGATTATGGGCCCGGGGAAACCCGGACGCAGAAGATAAGGACGAACGAGAGTAGGTCAGGTCGGGCGAACCGTATGCCCGACCACGGCGTGACCACGACAACAACGCCCGACCAGAGATACACAGTCATCTGGTGAAGTCATGCGAAAGGACAAGGTTGTAGCGACCTATTCGGGCCAGGGCACGTCAGTGCCCGAGTTGAGTAACAAACCAGATATGGATCCCTCCCCTGTCTTCTTCAAGACAGTTGGCGAAGGGAATATTCTCTGACGACAAAAAGGACGAGGCGTCAGGAAAACTGTTATAGGTTAATGATGATCCCTAGACGCCACGTGTCCCGAATCCGTAGGCCTAGCAGGAAGTACCATATCACGCTATGGACACTCCTCGAGGTCCCGATCGGCACGCCCCGACCCGCTATAAAAGGGAGGTTACCTCTCCCTCCTCAGGTACGGAATACACTCTTCCCTCTCGCTTCAGTCAGAAAAAATGTCTAAATTCCTTAGAAGGTGAATCACTGACTTGAGCGTCGGAGGGGCGTTAGCCGGCACCACACTGGTGTGAGTGACAGGTGCTTGGAAGTCGGAGACGACGAGGAGCACTCCGTTCCGATCAAGGCGAGGAGTATCGACGAAGGAAGGAGTTCAGGCTCAAGTCATTTCTCCGGAACCATCTCAGAAGCCCGGATCAACGGAGATCCGGCCCAGGAAGGGATACTCGAAAATCCACCTCCACAACATGAATGACCTTATCAACAATTAAATTAGAATTTTTAAAAAATTTCCCTACATATTAATATGTCTCAATTAAGATTACAATTAAAAGCATGTGTGGATAAGTTTCAGATATTTTACCTTTACGAGAATCATATTTAATCCAAACTCATTTTTAAATGCCCCATTAGTCAATTTTTAATGAAAATGAAAAATTAATTTTAGCTATAAAAATAAGTTTTTTGAGTGTTTTCTTTAAATCTTTTTTTTTTAACTAAAATTATTTTATAAACTAATTTTCAAATGCTACCTAAGTAGGGCAAGATTATTTTTTTATTATTTTTTACTTATAAATCACATTATATTTTCCATCCTCGATCTACATCAAATGTTGATTTTGTTATATAAATTTTATAAAAAATATTTCATAATTTACTATAAGTCTTTAAAAACATTACAGATATACATGGTATAAATCGTATTAACCATCCCTTGTTCCCTAGAAAATGAAAATATATTTAAAAAATTCATCTTTAATTTTCCTCAAAGGACAAATAAACATTAAACATTTTTTTTAGGTTCTTCAATTTTTTGGCATACCAAAACATTTCTGGTTAGCGAATAACGATTGTAATTTTTCAAGTCCTTCCATCCACCATCATTTGTTATATGCAAGTTAGTTAATAATATACTAAGAATAATTAAAACTGTACAAGAATTTTTGTTTGAGGAAAATGTAGACTATTGCTAGCAGTGGCGGCTCTAAAAAGTTTCATTGATGGGGTCATTAAAATAAATAAATTTTATAAAATTTTTAAAAAATCAATTCTCATCATATATTTATAAAAAAACATAAACTTTCATTTTGAAAATATAACTTAAATTTATATAAAAAATAAATCATCAAAGAAAGGAGATCAAAGATTTTCAATATATAAACTTTTACAATTGTCATCGATAAAATTTCATATTTTGAATTTGTTGTATAATAATTTCATAATCAACGTTATCGAATATTTTTTAATGTATGTGATCAAACAATCATTCATTGACTGATTTCCTATTCTATTACGTGATCGGCGTGTCTCTATTGGTTTGTGTAGGTGATTGACGAGTTCGCAAATAACGGTGAATTTTTTTTTAAAAAATAGAGTAATGGTATCATTATTTTTTCATTGTAAGTGGGTGTAGGCTTTTTAATGGGTCTATGAGCTGATTTATTTCAAAAAAAAATTTGATGGGCCGTTGGTTTGTTTCAATAAAATTTTAAGTGTTGTTACCCACAATTTTTTTCTTAGTTCAAAATACAGTCTATATACCTCATTAGAAATCTAGTTAAATATATATCTCGTTAAACGTTGTGTATGTCTCATTAAATATTTTATTACACTTACTAAAAATGAATTTATTTAATTTGAAATGGAGAGATATACACTTTTTATCAAAACATATACTTCATTAAATGATGTTTACTATTTAAAAATAAATAAAAACATGTTTGGTCTAAATTTTGGTTGGTAAAACAAACTGATAACATTGTTCAAAAAAAATTAATGGGCTAAATTTTGGGTTAAACCAGGGCTTGTTTATTTATTTATTTTTCAAAAATTTTGGTGGGGTCAGTTGACCCCACCTCTCACAACCTGGCGTCGCCCCTGATTGCTACCTGATTTCATTGATAGATTTTAAGGTTACAAGTTACAATATCTGAAAGATGAGCTAATAAATAAGATAAAAAAGATAAGCATATAAAAATTGACATTCTAACAATATATATGAGATGGATAACAATGCAGACAATTTAAAATATTGATCAATAAGTCATTTTTATAAAATTAAGAAAAATCAACCAGTTAGCGATATTCATGTGAGAATTGTTAACATTTTGTATATTATGTGACATTTACATGTTCATATTTAATTAGCTACAAGATATTACTCCATAAGAAAAATATTTATGAGAATAATTGGAAGGTGAACAAATTAATTTATGGCATCCAAATATGTTTTATAGACAAATAAAACATCTGTTGCATTTTGAGATGTTTCAATCTCCATTCATGTACAAAACTCTATTATAATGTTCAATGAAATAATGAGAAAACTCAATGTCTTTTGTGGTCATGAATAGCCCTGTCAACGGGTCGAGTCCGGGTCAGGTCGGGGTGGACCCGGACTCGACCTGTGGCAAGACCCGACGGGTCTGGGTCCAATCTAGGACCTGGCGGGTCTGAGGGAATGTGGACCCGGACATGGACCCGTCAGGTCCGGGTCCGACCCGACCTGGATGGTTGACAAAAAAATAGAAAAAAAAGAGGAAGATCTCATGTATTTGTTTGCTTTATCATTCTATTTGAAAATTTTTATAATAAAACATTATTATTAATGAGACTATGTTTGAACATAATCTTATACAATTCAAAAGAAGTAAATGAATTATTAAACAATATAAAAAACAATAACCACTAACATAAAAAATATATTAACCTAAACAATAAAGATAACTAAATATACAAACATTCAAAACAATATTAACCTAAACAACATTCAAAATAATAAACACTAACATATTAACTAAAATAATAAGCAAAAATTATGCAACAAACTAATTAATTATACAAATTCAAAAACTAATAAGTTAATTGTCCAAAACAAACCGATAACAATACATTACTAAGTTTATTACATATTAAACAATCAAGTTCTTACAAGTTGCAACATCAACACAACGAAAAAAATGTTATGATTATGATTATGATTTATGAACTTATGGATACAAATATAAGTTAAGTAAGAAATAAAATTATGTATCAACTAAGGGGCCGTTTGGTTCAGCTGAATATTAGCACTTATTTAGCTGAATGCGTTTTTTTCAGCACTTATTCGCTTTATGGGTGTTTGGTTCACACATCTTTTAAATACTGATAATTTTCCACTTTAAGTAAAAAAGACCAGAAATATTCCGCGCTGCGATGTCACTTATTTTTCTGCACTCGGCTTTCGCATAATTACCGTCAACGTGAAAAAGACCACTTTACCCCTCCTAACAATAGCTATTTACGTAGGGTATTTAAGCAGATTTTTGGGCACCCTCTCTCTCCTCACCACTCTCTCAACACCGACTGTGAAATCCCCTCTCCCCTCTCACTGTGCCGATTGCGAGGCCCCCCAAAACCCTAGCTTCGTCACTGGATCTTCACCACCGTCGATGTAGTCCTGATCAAATGCCTCTTCGCTCGTCAACTGAGGTCCTCACGAAACCATAGCTCACCGTCGCAGACCTCCACCGTATCTCCTCACTAGATCGACCAGTCCAACCTCCACAGTAGATCCACCATGATTGTAGGACATTATAGCTCCAACGGATCTCCTCACCCGATCGTGCTCTACCACCATCTGACCACCGCCTCTCCGGATCGCCTCACCGGCCATCGACGAGGTAATATTTCCTCTCTTCTCTCTCTCTGTCTCTCATTTTCGAATTTTCATAGTGTACCCATCTCTCCCTTTTTTTATGGTTTTGATTTTTTAACCATGGATTTTGTGATCTAGATTAGCTAATCTGATGAAATTATGGATACCCTTTTGAAATTTTGATGTCTTATACACCAAAATTCCTTTCCCCCAGTTTTGATTTCCTTTTAAAAAACTTGCTTTTCTCAACTTTCATGGTGAGCTTATCTAATGAAACAATGGATACTCTTTTGAAATTTGATGCTCTCTGGACTAAAAACTGATTTCCCCTGTTTGATTTCCTTAAAAAAACTTGTGTCTCTTTTTTTTCAACTTCCATGACCAACTATTCAGCCATCTTTCTTCCCCCCCCCCCCCCCCCCCCCTCTTTTTTTTAATGGTTCTGATTTCTAGCCATGGTTTTATTTTTATCTTTATCTAAAAAAATTAGCCTATTTTGTTGGTTTCATTTCTAATTTAATTTATCTTTTTCTATTTTTTCCCATCGGAAAGGGTACTACCAAGGTCCACCTGTGATGGCATCACCTCAATATGCAGCAGCACCTCCTCCAGGAAGGAGCTCTGATTTTCTTGAAGGATGATATTTTTTTTACTCTTCATCTCTTTCTTTTTTTCCTTTTCCTTGTTTGATTTTCTCTAATTCTGATGTTTTTATGTTCTTGTTGAAATTGATTTAGTCTTGCTGCACTATGTTGTTGCTGTCTTGTTGATGAGTGCTGCTGTGATCCATCTGTTATTTTTGTGAGCTGATGATCCTTCCATCTTTGCCAACAGAATTTCTCTGTGTTTCACCCACCAATCTTTATATGGTCTCCATTGAAGATTTCAAATGATGTCTTTTATGCTATTTGAATGGTTATGTAACATAGAGTTTTCTTGTCTGTATGAACTTATTAAGATTTGATGCAGTATAAGTTCTAGTTGAGTTTTATTTCTTTTCATTCCTTGAATGATTGGTGTTTCTTTTATCGGAGAGTTTGTTTTTTTTATGACCCTTTTATTTGTTTAGTTCAAAGACTTGATTGCCAGTTGCATATTACATGGTTGTGGCCATTTATATAATTCTCTGATAATGATGATTCAATGGAACATAACATAGCTGACTTGTTACACGGTATAAATTTTGGTTTTTGACTTCATGTGAAAATTATAAGGTTTGATGATACAAAAACTTATAATCTTCATATTAAGATGGGGCTCTTCATGTCCTTGTTCTTCTGTGGTGAATGACATTTTTGTGGTTACCAAATATTGTTACAGAGCACCAATATCCTAGTGAAACAAAAGTAACCTATAAAATGATTTATGCAATGTCAACCATAGTCTTGGCCTTCTTGTCCCAACAAAATAAGTACTGAAAATAAGGAACAAAGTGGGATGTTATATAAGTCCCAGCAAAGATGTTGTTCTTATCTCGATATGAATTTATCTCTATCCAAACTTTTCATATTTTTTTTCTAAATGTTGTGTTTCTAAAATGTTGTTCTTTATCAATTAGTATAAAGGGCAATCCATTGTCTAAAAATATCCAAAGGGAATGATGTTGATTGATGTGTTTTCATATCTTTTGTTCTTGTCTATCTATTTCTATATATATATATATATAGAGTCAGCTAGTATTCTCGATTTTTTGTAAATGTTGAAGGTGTATTCATGTGGACTTGATAAAAATTTTTTTGACTCAAATCAAAATGTGATGGCACAAATCAAAAAATCTGTATGGCTGAAAAAATGAAACAAGAAAGTATTTCGGGACTGGTTAACCTCCTTTTCTATTCTTTAAATCCTCACCTAATGCTAGCTAATGATGGCATTGTATATTCATGGCTTCCAAAATTAGATAACCACATAAATCCACTTTTGCTAAGGTTGTTAAGTTCTAAATCCACTGTTATGTGCTATATTTTTCTCATTCATTTTATTTGCATCTATGTATATAAATAATTTTTCAATTCTTTGAAAATTATGAATGTCATTCAGGTCTTTTAGTAATGATCTGAATTGTCAGGGGCTAATCCAGATTATACCCTTTGCTTGTCCATGTCTAATGCACATTGCAGGTATAGACATAAAGCTATCTGGGTGAATGATTGTGAACCAAGCAGACCAGAAAAATGATTTTCATCTCTATGATTGTTGGATATTTTCGATTCAATTAGACTTTATAGATAATAAATTAACTGGTTTTAGATCCTTTAAACTCTCCATGACACATTTCATTTTAGTTTAATCCAAGTAAATTTAATTTGGCTTCTGATCGATTATTATTCCATTACATATATGTGAATTTGTTTATTTATGATCAGTTTTTCATGTTGTTTGTTTGAGGCTAAAGTTTGGGAACTCTATATAGTTAGGGTTCAATGGATTGTGTTTGTTAGTATGCAAATTATAGATGCTTTATGTCTTGTATGAGAAGATGGTATTGTTAGGTTGCTTGAATTAGCCATGGAAGCAGTAGTTTGAGGATCAGCTACATCTATGCTTGTCTTTGAGTTGGGATGATATTTTTTTTATTGTGGGTAGTAATCCTTTTGTATTTCCATTTTAGAATGGTCATAATTTTATCGCATCTATTGGGCATACCACGAGTAATGTGTCCACCCAAAAAGAAGTTGTAACAAAGAAGTTGAGCTGCTAGTAGTTAGCTGGCTTTCTTGTTCTTTTATTTTGTTTTGTTGCAGAATTTTTAAGTATGTGTGGTTATTGTTATTTGGATGTTCATTACAGGAGGTGTTCTTGAATATAATTACTGAATGAGTTGTTTGGTGTTGTAGATTACATTTGTATATGAAGAAATAAATGAGAAGAAAATGAGATGTATTAAAAAAAACATTTGTTTCTATAACCAACATGACACCTCATCTTGTGGGAGTGGGCTGTGTCTGCCCTGTTAAAAGCTTCAATGCATATGAAAATATGGCTAGAATTATCTCATATTCAATGATTTACGTGGGTAGATTATGGATGCCAAAGCTGGAAGGGCAATATGGACTCCCGAAATGAAAAAAAGTTCATGGATTTATGCCTAGAACAAATCAATTATGAGCTTGTGTTGCTACTGTTTACACATACTTTTAATTGCATTTGAAAAGTTTTGGATTCCACTTGAATTATCAAAAGTGCATTGATCTCATATTGTATTTTCTTTTTTAACACCATGTGAAATAATGCGATTCTAATAGCATTGTTTTTCTTGGTGTGTTTGTTCAGGTACTACATGTTCAGAGAAGATGATATTCTGGGAAGACTGCATGATTGATGGATTGCTGCTTAAATTATAATCTCTGGCATTACAATTGAGAAGATGATGTCCGTGGATTGATAAATTTTGTTGTAACGATTTGAAATCTTTAGTTTTCTTCTGTTAATGCAACTCTTGAACCCCAGAAATGACGATAACATGATACTGGTGTTGGAGGCATTATTATTTTGTGATAATTGGGAGACTTTCCAAGTTATTTAATTATGGTGATTTATTATTTAGGATATCAAATTCAATTTTCACTTAATTATATGGGTTGAATTTTTATTAATGTTTGGATATAATATGATGAAGTGTATTTCCATGTTTATCAATAGTAAAAAAAAGATATGATCAGTGCTTGAATTGTAGAATGAAATGATTTACAGTTATATGAATATTATTGAGTTTAAGTTTGTAAAATATTCACTCTCTAAAGTGGGACATAATTCGGGAAACAAATCCATGTTTGAAAAATAGTTAAAAAATAAGCACGTTTTTTAAATATTCAAGTTTGTGAAATATTCTTTCTAAAGTGAGACATATATTTCAGAGAATAAATCTATACTTTTAAAATAACTAAAAAATAAGTACGTTTTTTAAATATCCAACCAAACATCAAAATAACATTCAGTACTTATTATATAGACCAAAATACCATTCTAATAAGTATTACTGTTAAGTGGTGAACCAAACACACTTATTTGAATATGTGCTTATATTTTCCGCTGAACCAAACAGTTTTTTAAACTGAACTGTATAAAATAATCAGTACTTATATAATCAACACTGAATAATTCAGTATTCAGCCGAACCAAACGCAACCTTACTAATAGTCTTATAATATATGAGCATGTACTAATAAAACAATCGGGTCTCGGGTCCAATGGGTCGGGGCGGGGTGGACCTGGACCCGACCCGTTTGTTTGTTCGGGTCCGCCGGGTCGGGTCCAAATCCGGTTGGGTATATTACACGTGTAATCGGGTCCGGTCGGGTCGGGTCCGGGTCTAGACCCGACCCATTGACAGGCCTAGTTATGAATTATACAAAACCAAAAGTCATTTGAGTAAGTTACGAAAATGCCAAGGGTTATTGGTAACTCATGGATTAATGGAGAATGGGTTATGAAAACACTAAAGGCATTGGAAATTCATATAAGTTATGAATTAATGGAAATAATAGAAATACTAATTTCATTCATAACTCGTGGATTAATGAAATGAGATATGCAAATTTTAATGATCTTTAATGGGAAGGCCAAAGGGTGATGAAGATGTCTATATATATAAGGGTGAGGTCCCAAGTCATACTCTCATATTTACACATTCACACCTTGTGTAAGAAATCCTTACACCACGTTTGCTACCCATTAAATTTGGTGAGAGTAGTGACTTGAAGATCTCAATCAAAGAAGGTTAAGTTTTGAATTTTCTTGGCACACCACTCACCTTGGTATCATGGAACAAAGTTAGTAATATTTTATGTAATTTTATTTTGGGCAAATTCACTATGTTTTTATGCATCAAAATTGTATCCTTAAAATTCCGCATAATGATAAAGTCTAACAAAAATTGGATATCTCCACAATTTCTCATGAGAAAATTGTGAGAAATTGAATTTCTCATGCAAAATTAGCTATATATCACAACACATTCCCTTTTTTTTGGAGAAGTGATGCAGCGTGGAATTACGCTCTCTGCTAATTCGATCTAAGGAACGAATTTGCAGGCTCCAACAAAGTTATTGATTCTTCAGACAGAATACCAGGGATGTTGGGTTTCAAAGACCTGTTGATTTCCTAAGAAATAACAAATATTTGGTGATTCTATTTAAATGTTAGTACTCCTAACAAAATACAATAGATAAATAAAATAAACTTCACTATTCAATAATCTCTCTCTTGTCAATTGGTTTACATGCTTATTTATAGAGTAGAGAATCCCAACAAACTAGGATATCATCTAATTGTATAAATCTTAAACCTAACAAACAAATCTCCAAATCAATATTTAAATTTGAATTCAAATATATGATTTGAAATTCAGATTTAAATATATAGTAACTAAATAAATGAGATAAATCCTAACAAATGCATAAAATCCTAACAAACTAAAAAATTATTAAAATTATAAATCAATCATCATTATCCATTTGGTGGTTTTCAATATCAATCGAACGGTACATGATCACGCTACATCACGAAGCAACTAGCTAGCGTGTCTATACATAATCAAAAGTAACAAAGTATGTTTTAAAGTTTATTAATAAAAATAAATTCATTTTTCTTTTAATAATTCATTTATGATATATTATTATATAATAAAAGTTAACAAAGTTAACAAATTTGTTTGTTATATAGAAAAATACATTATGAAAATAAAAAAGATATTATTGCATTTCTCCATTGTTTTTAAAATTTCCTCGTTTTTAAATTTATTTTTATTTTTTCATTTTCACAACTCAACCGACAATTTGGAAATTTCACAACTGAACCGACATATCACACTACGCGGGATGAAAAATGAAAAAGTAAATTAAAGAACTTTAAAAATACTACCGTTCTAGGGTTTTTTGGTATTCTAAAATGTTAAAAAAACATAAAAAATAAGATCCAAAAAAACTATTGGAATTAATTTTGGGCGTTGTTACACTAATTATTTTTTTTTTTTTTGCAGTTCAAAATGTAGTCTTATATGTTTAGTTAGAAATATAGTGAAGCGTACAATGTATGTATATCATTTAATTTTTTCTTACACTCACTAAAAATCTATTCATTTAATTTGAAATTGAGCGACATACATTTTAACAAAGCACATGCATCAGTAGATGATGTTTACTATTTTTAAAAAAAATGAAAACATGTTTAGTCTGAATTTGGATAGTAAAAGTGACTGAATCTAACATTTTCCTTTCCGAGCATTGATACATTTTTTGCAGACTCATACACTATGATAACATAGTCATAATCTATGAGGTGGCATAAATTTTTACATTTTATCAACAAAAATACTAATATATTTCATTTCATATAATAGCATATACTTCAATTGGAGAACGTATGATTTTTTTAAAAATCTCAATGCGAATTACAATCGAGGATGCACAATGAGCTGAACATATCATTTTCGAGTCCAGATTCAGTCAAGCCTAATACCATCAGTATTGAACTATACAGTCTATGAATCAAACTGTACAAAAACTGATATTGTATCTGAGTCTATGACTGGTAAACGAACCAAACCGCTCGGGCTTGGCTCGGTTTGAGCTCGTTCAGGCTCGTTCAATTAGACAAATGAGCGAGCTTGAACGATTTTTAAAGCTCGGTTAGGCTTCGGACATGGATCGAGTTTCATTTTATATTCAAACTCGACTTGTTTGTGTTATAAAAAACTTAGTTGAAGCTTGACTTAACTCATTTGTAAAATCAGAACATTAAATCAATACAAAGTTATGCTCAATAGGCTCATGAACTTGGCTCATTTAGACTAAAATTTTATTTTTAACCCCTAAAAACCCTAAATGAAAAAGAATGCCAGGTTCATTAAGGCTCGTGGGCTTGACTCGGCTCCTTTATAAACGAGCCGAGTTTGAAAATGTAAAAGCTCGGATTGTTTAGCTTGTTTATCACCCCCATTTGAGTCTCCTATCTGAGTCTCACGTGATCGAGGCTTTTCCTAAAATTTTCTGTCAGGGGTTTATATGCCCACTCCATCAAATGAGAAACCCAGTCCATATATATATAAAAAATAATGTTTTATTTAATTTTTTAATAAACACAACCCACCCCTACCTATCCCACCCCTACATTCATTAAATAGACACACCCCACCCCCAGAATAAAAAAATGCTTCTCTTTCTTTGTCTTCTATTGGCCAGCGACTTCTCCGGCCGATTTCACTCCCATCCACCATCACCAAGAAAAAAACCAATCAACAAAATTTTCATTAAAAACAAATCCAACTTTCTTAATCTCCTGAGCAAAAAATAACAAAAATAAAAAATCCAAGCTTCACCATTTTGATCGGCATTGCCAAGGTCTAGACCCGCGACTCGCAAGCATCGAACAATCCGCACGCACCCATGACGTGCATTCAACGCACATTCTCGAAAACAGCGTCAACGCCTCCCTGAACATCTCATTCCGCTCGTAACAAGCGATTATCGTGCCCCATGACTCGACATCCCGACATGGCCAACATCTCCTCGAAAACCCAACGAGCATCGCCAATGGAAACCCCTCACACCGAGATCATCGAATTCCACGCCACCGCGTCTCGCTCAGGCATATCCTTGAACATCGCTATGGCATCTCCAACGTGACCTGCCCGAATGTACCAGGTCAAGATTGAATTCCAAAACAAGAGTCCAAAACAGGACTTTCATCGAACACTTTGCGAGCGTGATTTACAAACCCACAAATGCCATACATGTTGATGATGATGTTGATGATGAAGACTACGGAAAGATACCAAACATGAAAGCGTGACAGTAAAACCTCATCGCCCTCTCTCGCGGAGCCGCAAAGGGCGCACACACGGATGAGGAGCGAGTGTGTGTGACTCTCAGGCAACGATGAGTCCTTCCGTAACATTGCCGCGTATGCATAAATGGCCATCACCAGCTGAACTTCAAGAGGCCCTTATAAGACAATTTCAAGGAGAACCCATTGGGATGGTCGACAGCGGCGGAGGGAAATGAGACGAGACGAGATGGAGAAGGAGTTGAGGTGGGCGGCGGCGAAGGTGTCGCCTATTAGGCCGGAGATGATCATCTGGGAGTGGATCTTGACATCTGGTCGGCTTTAATCAGATCCTTAGGAGGGAGAGAAGGAGAGAGATACCTGTGGAGCGAGAGAGGATGAAAAGATTGAAAAATCTAGGGTGGGGTGGGTTCAGTGTTGTGTGTGTGATATATATATAT